>MJUU01029887.1:51827-71870 GCA_002080025.1 Modiolus philippinarum
GGAAAACCTATATTTTACCAAAATTTTCTAAGTCAAAGGGCCATAACTCCGTCCAAAATCAATGGACCGGAACTAAACTCGAACTTGGTCTGTAACTCATGGTTGTAGACTCACATAGTAAATATTAGCTTCATATCTGGAACAGTTTAGAAAAAAAGTCCGGAAAACCTATATTTTACCAAAATTTTCTAAGTCAAAGGGCCATAACTCCGTCCAAAATCAATGGACCGGAACCAAACTCGAACTTGGTCTGTAACTCATGGTGGTAGACTCACATAGCAAATATTAGCTTCATATCTGGAACGGTTAGGAAAAAAAGTTCGGAAAACCTATATTTTACCAAAATTTTCTAAGTCAAAGGGCCATAACTCCGTTCAAAATCAACAGACCGGAACCAAACTCGAACTTGGTCTGTAACTCATGGTGTTGGACTCACATACCAAATATTAGATAAATATCTTTTATAGTATAGGAAAAAAGTCCGGAAAACTGAGTGTGACGGACTGACGGACGGACGGACTGACGGACTGACGGAGTGCAAACTTATAGTCCCCTTCGGCGAAGCCGGTAGGGGACTAATAATTTGGTGCATTTACTACAAACTATAGCATACAGATAAAATATTTTATATATGGAGAGTATACTTTAAACATCTCACCCCTACAAGAATTAAAAAAAAACATTGGAAATGAATCTCATTATCATTAAATGTTATACTGATATCTGAAAAGATATTTATCTTCTCTGTTACCAGTATTCTGAAACTTCTTGTATGTACTGTATAAATGTCACAAACCTTAATTGGAGTTTATTTTTAGCACTATAACATAAATGTTTTGTCAGGCAAATGTAATTGAATTGTAATTAATTACATTGCCAATGTAATTGTAATTTAATTAATTACATTGGAAAAACGAAATAATGGTAATTGTAATGTAATTAAAGAATTTTCCATGTAATTGAAATGTAATTAATTACTTTGACATGTAATTGACCCCAGGTCTGTAATTGTTACATCTTGGTAAGGCACATATTCTGTTTGATTTTTTTTTCAATCAAAATTTTGTTTTGGTCCAACAATGCCATAAATTTTGATTTGAGTGGACAGGCGTATCATGCGCTCTTGGTGCAGCAGTTTATTAAATTGTGGCATATTTTTACAATTTTTGACTTATCAAATGAAGTAAAAATCTATATTACTGGTTAAATGAGGCAAGGACGTATATTTAGATACACGTCCTTGAATGAGGTTATATCTCCTTCCAAGTGCTTGATTTTTTGGTCAGGGTACTCAACTGTTGATGACACTTTTTGTGATATTTTCAGTACATGTGAACAGGGAGGAATGATCAATTGTGTCATTGGAAAATGTGAACAACGTAAGTAAATAAATAACAAAGTACCATAGTTACTGTGAATTTATTTTCTTCATATGCACATTTCGACAACTTAATTCTCTTCAGTGCAGATCAAATCAAAACATTTGGAAATCAATAAACCGAAATATGTGTAAACCTGACAGAGAACAATTTAGCAAATAGGATCTAAATGGAAAAGCAAAAATCAGCTAAGGACTAAGGGCTATTCCATTTAAAATTCCCGCCGGGGGGTGGAACACCAGTGAATTATTTTTCTGTTGGTGGTGGGTAAATTTCTATTGTATCAGAATAGTTTAATTATACATTTAAATTTTATTCTCTTGGTGGGGGGGTATAAAAATAAGTGGCGTTCCACCTCCTGGTGGGAATTTTTGCTGGAATAGCCCTAAGCTATGCCGCCAGGAGATACTCCTTAGATTTGACAAAAATTCTTTAATTTAGATTTCTCGTGTTTAAATGAAATCAGTTTTTGGGTCAGCACCACAATTGCTAATATGTAATTGTTAATATTCACCAAGAACTTTCTATCATAACAAGTATAGATGAACTGATTTTGTATATTGGCTGGTAAAATAGTAGAATAATGGTGTTGTACAACCAGGAAAAGGGCAGGCTTGTATTCATAAGAAGTCAAAAGAGTTGGATTGTTTTTAGATCTGTCCTGATAGTAGCATTTTTTTGGTTTTTATCTCATTTAAAGAAATATATTGACAGATATTTCATTTCATCATCATATTTGTATATACTGATTTTGAATTGTGTGCAATATATTTAAGATATTAAAATACAGAATACATTATGTATTGAATCTACCCTTTCAAGACATTGATTATCAAAGTTCTGTTTTGAATGGGTAAATAATTAAAGTACAAGCTTTAACAAGAATTTTAATTTTTATACAACCGCAAAAAATTTTGCGGTCGTATAATGGTATGGTGCTGTCGTCGTCGTTGTCGTCGTCGTCGTCGTTGTCGTTGTCGTCGTCTGTAGACACTTTTGTTTTTGGCCAACAACTTAAGTTCCAGATGATCAATCCTTGTGAAATTTTTACACAATGTTCCTTGGCACAAAAGGAATGCTTGGGTAAGTTTTGGTCATTGTGGCCCCACCCGTTTTAAAAAAAAGGGGCCAAAAGGGGTTAAATTAGGTGTTTTCACATATTTGACTGCAGAATCTTTATTATTTGTTGGATTTTGATGGGGTTTCTTTCAGTAAACTCCTTAGAAAATTTCCAATCTGGAGTATGCCAACGGATTTCACGTGGCATGTACCGTTCACGAGATAAATGGGGCCCAAAAGGGGCGAATTTCAAAAATTTAATTTTTTTATTTTTAGTCCGATTTTGATGCAATTTTTTTCAAAGGATTCCTTATGAAAAATTTACATAACCCTCTACTATTAGATTTTTGGTAACTTGTTTCCTTACCCAGCTATGAGGGGCCAAAGGGGGCCAAAATCATAAATTTACAGATAACCTAAAATTTTTATTTTTCATCGGATTTTGATGGGATTTTTTTCTTTGGATTCCACTTGATGTAAGCATTCAGTAGTATGTCAACGGATTTTGCTTAGCTCTTACTGTTTCCGTGCTATAAGGGTTCACAGGGGCCAAAACTGCAAATTTGCAGATTACCTGAAATTTTTATTTTTCATCGCATTTTGATGGTCTTTTTTCTTTGGATTCCTCTTGATATAAGCTTTCAGCAGTATGTCAATGGATTGGGCGTAGCTCTTACCGTTTCTGCGCTATAAAGGGTCAAAGAGGAATCATAAGGAGTCATAAGGGCTAATTTTTATTTTCCCTAGTTTGTGTCCAGCTAATTTCTGGGTCAATCTCCTTATTGCGTCCTTCTAATTATTGTGTCAAGCTCTTTCGTTTGTCCATACTCGCTTTAAATTACACTTTTTCAGATTTCAGTGGACGACATGCTGCGGTCGTATCATGCTGCGCTCGGCGTAGCCCTTTATTTACCCTTGAGACAGAAAAACTACATGTATAATAATCAATGACCTGGAATTTGTGAAATTTATGATAATTTTATGCTTTTGAGTTTATGCCTTTAGAAGGCATCTTCAATCAATACTCTGTCATATTAGAACTTTTATTTAAACTGCATGGAAATCATAAAAACAAAGTGAGCATGGATAATTTAAGGATGGTCACTCCTTAAGTTTCTATTATATCAAGGATTTAGAATTAATACTTTTATTTATTAGGAATATGTAGGAATAGAAATCAGTAGAAAAGAAAATCAAGCATATAGACAAACAAGAGAATCCCTTTTTATTAAAATATGTAATACAAAACAGGAAGGTCTTAATGTATATTGGTGTTTCTATCTTTTTCTATTCATCAGCATTTTTTCTGTTAACAATTTGTGTAAAGTATCAAGATCAAGATTAACGTTATCTGTGACGTAACATTGTTTATTCTGTATCTAGTGACATTTTTGTTTTGCATCTGATGAAGGTGGCTGTGTCGCTGAAATACATGTATAATGCAAATGCTTTGTTCAATATTTATTTATTAGAATAACAATTATACATCGTTTTAAGCAAAAAATATTGATAGGTCAGTGTGGTTATTTTTAAGATTTAAACGATTGAAATCTTGGCAGGAAACTGAACTTTCTAGACTTTTCATTCACTTTGCATTAAATCAATCAACCTTTAAAATGCAAAGAAGGAATATCAAGAGTTTCAACAAGTTTTGTCAAAAGTCTATTTAAGATGTATACAATCACATTTTGAAAAGAAAAATGGACTTCAGTGTGCAGAGAATTTTTCTAATGCATCATGATGGATAAAATAAGAGAATTCGGGCAGTCAGGGACAGTTTCAAAAACCCGAAGAGTGATTATCCGTAAGACCATTGTGCAATATACGTTTAAAGTAGATCCTTGTTATGTTTATTAATTAATTAAATTTGAATTAAATTTAGTGAAGGTGTACATGCACTTTGCTATTTGATCATAAGTTCATGAACATTCCAATACCCAGTGAAGTTGTAAGATTAGTCATCTCAAGAGCGGAGAATAGTTTCATGTCCAACTTGTCAGTGGTGAAATTAAGGAAATATTTGATTTTGGGGTGCTATTTTTTCACCAGAGAGAGAAGTATCACTGCTCCTGAAAAATGGGCTCTAAAGCATTATGCTGATCCTTCAACCTTGTAAATTTGTTTTAAATAGAAACGATCATATAATGGATTTCATGATTTTTATAGTCATTTGTTAAATTAATTGGCTTCATTTACCTTAAATAATTATTATACTTTTTAGCTAATTGACTGAAAGAATTATACTTTTTAACTTATTGACCCAAACAGCTTAAGAAGATTATCTGAAATTTCTAGAAAATTAGAACAAATCTTACTTTTAATTGCTAATTTCATTGTGTTATATACATGCGAAATTCATTCTGAAAGTTGGTATGCAGCCTCTATATGATCAGTTGTAAATAATGTCTTGCTTTCAGTCCTCTTAGATGTCTTTTAAATTTATGTGTGACAAAAGTCTTGGGTACAAAACGTAGTGAAAAATGAAATTCCGTCGCATTTTTACATCCTCTGCAGAATGGATTGATTTCAAAATTGGTATGCAACCTCAATATGCAACCTCAGTATCTTTAGCTGTAAGCAACAAAAACTTCAGTCCTTTCGAACAAAGATTTCCTGTTTGACAAAATATTGCTTTAGTTCCATAATGTATTGAAACATGGTTTTGGGGTTCTCATTTTCTTAGCTTCATTTGGAAGGATTGACTTGAAAATTTAATTGCAACTGCTATATGATTAGAACAGTTATTTCATGGTGTCGAGTAGGGCATCTTTGGCTTTAGTTTTATTTCATTCTAGGTATGGTATGACCACTCCTAAACGGGGCTGACCCCAAGGGAACCCCGGGATATAGAAATAGGACCCAGTCCATGGTTGTGCGGGATGAATAAATGCACAACCCATTTTTCCGATGGGATGTAAACTCAGGTCCACGTGTTGGAAGAAATGCAACGCTTCCTGCACGTTAAAGAACCCTTGTAGCAAGTTCTTTTTGACAGGTCCGTATGTGATCGGCTACAAGGATAAATTCCCCACCCCTCTTGATTTCACCCTACTTTTCCAGTGGCAATCAGAATTTCCCGTCCCATGACCCTTTCCATACCCCAAATTGATTATTTATTAACAAACATGTTCTCGTCTTGATATAGCTGAAATATTGCTCAGTAGACGTTAAAAAATATCCAATCAATCCATCATTCTAGGTATGGTATGCCTCAATTTAATAGTTTTAGTGGAGAGACCATTATGAAATTTTAATCAGATGATGACACAATAGGAAGTTAGCATACATGTATAGGGGGTCTTTTCTCGTCCCACTTGAAATTGTAAATCAAAAATGAGCTAAATATAAAAATATTCAATGTTGAATCTGATACTGATATCAGAACAACCCTATTTAAACAATCAAAACAATTTTTTAACTTCAGTATTTTGTTATTTATTGAATTATTGACACTTTGCATCTTTACATTCGTTTGTTAATGAATTGACTGTATAACAAAGTATATATTTTGATTCTTTTAGAATGCATATATTCAAAGTGGAGTGAGTGGACTGATTGTTCTAAACCATGTGATAATGGTGGTAGACATAGAACCCGAACCTTAACTAATGTTGATCCCATATGTGCATCAGAAACTTTTGAAAGTGAAGACTGTAATATTCAGCCATGTGAAATCAGTAAGTATATACTTATTAATCAAAGTTTTAAAACTGGTGAGGTTTGATCACTGGTGTTTTTAATACAACAGATTTAAAAGTTTTTACTTATTGTCTTAATTTGCAAAACTGCTGTAAGCAAATCCAGAAATTGATAGACTCCCAAACAAAAAAAATCAGGCTAACAATTTGTGGTATCAACTTGTATTCACCCATGGTTCGCAAAAGAGTTAATACAATTAATGAATTTCACATGCACATGAGCTATCAAACTGCTAATTTGCATATATGTAAATTTTTAATGGACTGGTATCAAACCAGAATCAACGTGTTATCAACTCGGTATAAACGATAAGATAATGGTTCGTAACAAGTTAACGGATCACTATCAACTTGGTATAAACGATATGTTAATGGTTCATTACAAGTTAACTTATCACTATCAACCCGATATTGATTGTTTGTTAGTAGTTTGTTCAAAAATTAAGAAATAATTAACAGTAGCCATATATTTCTATTATTTTTACCAATGGCTGGCACTTTATGTTGAAGATTTTACCCTGAGCGACCAGCGAGGGGTAAAGTATCACCATAAAACGCAAGCCTGTGGTAAAAATAATATAAATATATAGCTACTGTTAATTATTTCGATTCAAGTAGGACACTCTCTCCTAGTACACATAGATGAAACCTCATTTTATGTCACTATTTGGTCTGTGATGTTGCAAAAACTGATGTAAAACTATCTATGACGTTATTGAAAGTACTGTCATTTCTTTATGACGTTAACCATAAGTAAATATTATTTTTACCATGGGTTTGGATACAAAGCGAATGAAGGCCGTCATATTAGAATTAAGAAATAGATTATTGCAAGCGGGCTCTATGCGAATTAGAACATGGGCAGACCTTATATTTGTCAATATTTTATACCGAGCAATAGCGAGGTATAAAATGAAGACAAATACAAGGTCTGCCCATGTTCTAATTCGCATTTAGCCCAATTGCAATAATCTATTTCGATTCTAATATATTTAACAAGCGTTTTGAACATTCGAAGCAGCCCTTAGTGGGGAATGTTGGGTTTGACACTAGAATTTAAAAATGTCGGAAAACTGCATGCAAACACACATAAATGGACAAAGATACATCTATATTCGTTATTTTATTAAAAGAAGTCGCCCATAAGCTTATGAATTTTGTAAAAATATAAAATACGGATATTTTAAAATCGAAACGGGTATTAATGTGAGCTGGTTGTATTTCTGATTTATATGACTGCTTATAGTTATTTTATATTTGAAGCCAAAAAAGAAAAGGAATAAAAGTCAAATTAATAATGTTATTAACATTAAAAAGTTTTTATATCTTAATTGTAGAGCATGATATGCAACATAGATAAGATTTCATAACAACAACACATTCGTTGCTAGGTTACGGTTATGTCAATTTCAGTTCTGAGTCTTAAATTTCGTAACTGTTGTAAATTTCTATTATTGTCATTATTTGTTGCAGCTTTTGGGTGATTCTTTATTTAAAAGTTTATTTACACATGAATATTGAATGAATAAAACGTGAAACTGCACATTACGAATGTCCTTTTGTAATAGATATACGCATGTGCTAAAAAATATTGTTGGAATTAGTACATAGCTTTGTTTCCAAAGCCATAGAAGAGAGTCATATTAGAATTATGGTTTGATACCAGTTTGTTTGCAATATTTGTGCCAATTATGTATTTGTGCGTATCATTTACACATATATAATGTTCACTTAAGTATTAGAATGGATTGCATTTGTGATTAGTACAAGTACAAGTACATAATTGCACCAATACAGATAATATATAGATGTCATAACCTGAAAGTCATTTTTTTTCTGTAATAAGAAATCATTTAAATTTATAGATCAGTTATTGCATTTAAATTTCATTGTATAAAGAATGATCAATTTTCTCATTAGTAATTTTAAAGTCACTATATTATAGAAAAAGAAAGGAAACAGGGAATATGTCAAAGAGACAACGACCCCAAGGGGAGTAATAACAACTCAAAGCCACCATAAGATCTTCAATGAATGGTGAGGAAACCCCAAACCCAACGGCAGGTCGGAGTCGGCCCTAAATAAAGAGTAATCAAGTTCAGCGAAATAAACATCATCCTAGACTCCTATAGACATAAAGTAAACTAACTAGAAAAAAGACAAGACACACAAAGGCTTAATAAATTTCCTGACTTAAGACAGGCACAAACCTGCTGCGGCAGGGTTAAACTAGTTTTATTGGGCCCAAATTTTTCCCCTAAAACCAATGTGATAAATCAAAAAACAATTGTAACAACAGTAAAATTCAGTTGGCAACAGGACTGAGTCAGTTGTGAAAAATGAAACTGAAAGAACTAAATATATGGACAAAAACATGAAATCACAAGAGACTACTAGCAGTTAACTGACATGCCAGCTCCAGACCCATTACCAACTGACAAATTAAGTTATGGACCCTCAGGATACAGCTTCCACCAAGATCCCTACCCGTGAGGAGTTTAGCATAATGGTTTCATGCATATACCTGAATACGTAACCTGTGCCATACAATACTGATTTTAGAAATTTAGAATGTGTTTAGTTAAAATGCAAATTTAGAATGTGTTTAGTTAAAATTATGTATCTTTTCAAATTCAGATATAAAACAAATATTCCAGATCACACACTGTTGCAGCAGTTATGAAAACTCACATGTTCTCTTCTCATAGAAATGTAACATCATACCTTTATAAATATAAACTAGAGTAATGACTGTCGGAAACGACAGTGATCCCCGCACCCCCTGTTTGACACAGAAAACAGCTATAGACCCTGGGTATAATTTTTCTTAACATTTTTGAAATTAAACTATTGACAGTCACTTTTTTTACCATAAGGAGTTAAAGAATATATGGTTGTTATGCAGAATTCCAAAAAATAAGTAGTCTTTGAGACTTTTAGGAATTTTACCAAAATTTGAATCTTATATTTTTGAAATCAAATTGATGAAATGTTTCTTCTAATTGTAACAAATTTTTATGGCCCCAGATCGAGGATCGGGGGGCATATTGTTTTTGTCCTGTCTGTCTGTCTGTCTGTCCGTCTGTGCATCCGAAACTTTAACCTTGGCTATAACTTTTGAACTATATAAGGTAGACTTTTGATACTTGGCAAGTGTATAGGTCTAGTCAAGAGGAACATAAATATGCAAAAAAAATTAGGTCAAAGGTCAAAGATTAAGGTAATAGGGGTCAAAAAGGGGTAAAAATCGGAATCTGGGGGCATATGTAGTGTTTCACAAACACATCTTGTTTAACTATGGTTTCAATGTAAAATTTCAAAAAATTAGTGGTCTTTGACAATTTCAGGAAATTTACCAAATTTTGAATCAAATATTTTTGAAATTCAATTGGTGAAAATGATTGCCCTAAGTGAAACAAATCCTAACAGTATTGTTGCTAAGTAGAATTCCAAAAAATAAGTGGTCTTTGACACTTTCAGGAAATTTACAAAATTGGAATCAAATATTTTTGAAATCCAATTGGTGAAAATGATTAACCTTATCAAAACAAATGCTAAAAGTATGGTTGCTAGGTAGAATTCCAAAAAATAAGTGGTCTTTGAGACTTTCAGGATATTTACCAAAATTGGAATCACATTTTCGAATTCTAAGATTTCAGAATTTTTATTTTTTCCAAATACTTGCCAAAATATAATATTATATGCCAAAATTTCCAAAAATATCAGTCTTTGACATTTTCAGGAAATTTACCAAAGTTGGAACCGGAATCAAAATTCTGAAAGCTTATTGCGCATCTACAGACTGCATGCAACAATTTTGCAACAAAATTAAACCCATAAATCCAAAAATGTAGGATGAGTTTGTGTCGCATGCCATATGTGTCACAATCCACATTTTGTGGTCTTTGTCAAATCGACATCTTGGGGCCTCTTGTTTGCATGAAGATAAATATCAAAAATCCGAAAGCTTATCGCACATCTACAGACCATATGCAACAATTCTACAACAGAATTAAATCCATAAATCCAAAAATGTAGGATGAGTTTGTGTCGCATGCCATATGTGTCACAATCCACATTTTGTGGCCATTGTCAAATCGACATCTTGGGGCCTCTTGTTTGCATCAAGATAAATATCAAAAATCCGAAAGCTTATTGCGCATCTACAGACCATATGCAACAATTCTACAACAAAATTAAAACCCTAAATCCATAAATGTAGGAGGAGTTCGAGTCGCATGCCACATGTGTCAAAATGGACATCTTGGGGCCTCTTGTTTGCACCAAGACCAATATCAAAAATCCGAAAGCTTATTGCGCATCTGCAGCATATATGCAACAGTTCTATAACTAAATTAAAACCCTAAATCCAAAAATGTAGGAGGAGTTCGCGTCGCAAGGATGTGTGACGGACGGACGGACAGACGAGGCCAACGACAATATCCCCAAACTTTCATAGAACATAGAATGACACTAATTCAAACCAACCAATCAGAGTAAGATGTAACAACTTGCTAACAAACAGCTTCTATATTTCAAGTGTGAGAAGAGAAAGTTATCAACTCGTTATATGAAAATAAATAAGTTACTAACTTGCTAACAGCTAGTTATATGAAAGGAAAGAAGTTAACAACTGGCTTTGAGACCATATTTACAGACTATCTGGACCAGGTTGTTACTGGTTTGTTAAATGGATCAGTAACAAACCATGCTAACAAAATTAGAATAAAAAGATAACAAGAAACACCTACAATGGCCGAAAAACATAGTCACATGCCACAATGTACCAAGGAACAGCACAAGGAAAAACCGCAATTAAAAGACAAACGTAAACGATAGGAACTCGGGACAGCCGGACTTGGTACCTGCACTAGCAAAAGCCAGTGGTAGGGATAAACCGGTTTATGAATTACAAACACTGAATTCATGGGTTGAAAATGGCTTGATATCGGTTTCATCACGAGTTGTTAAAAAAAGTTTGTTTGGGCTTGACTTGAATTCAGAATTATTTGTGTACGTATGGTATCACCTACACATAATATGCATATACATGTTAACTGTTATTTCATGTGCAAGCAGATCAAAACTCAAGATTTGTCTTTTAGCTCACCTTATCCGAAGGGCCAGTGTGAGCTTTTGCCATCATTTGGCGTCCTTCATCCATCGTCTGTCCGTCCGTCCGTCCGTCCGTCTGTTAACTTTTTACATTTTCATCTTCTCCGCTCAAACCACTGAAGCAAATTCAACCAATACTTTACAGGAATGATATACTAAAGGACCTTTACAAAAATTGCTCATTTCGTTCCGATCCGATAAAAAAACATGACCGCCATCGCGGAACTTAGGTTTAACATTGGAACCTATAGGAAAAATCACATTTTCATTTTCTTTTCTAAAAAGGCTGAAGCAATTTCAACTAAACTTTACAGGAATGATGTATGGAAGGACCTTTACAAAGATTGCTCATTTCATTCCAGTCTGATAAAAGACATTGCTGCCAGCACGCACATAGTTTAAAATTGGACACTATGGGAAAAATCACATTTTCATCTTTTCCTCTGAAACCGCTGAAGCAAATTCAACCAAACTTAATAGGAATGATGATGACTAAAGGTCCTTAACCAAGATTGCTCAATTTGTTCCAATCCAATAAAAAACATGGCAGCAAGCACGGACAATGGTTAAACATTGGACCCTATGGGAAAATCACATTTTCATCTTCTCCTCTGAAAAAGCTGAAGCAAATTCAACCATACTTTACAGGAATGGTGAACTAAAGGTCCTAACAAAGATTGCTCATTTTGTTTAGATCTTATAAAAAATATGGCCGTCAGCACGGAACAAAGCTTAACATTGGACCCTATGGGAAAATCACATTTTAATCTTCTCCTTTGAAACCGCTAAAGCAAATTCAGCCAAACTTTATAGGAATGATATATGGAAGGTCCTTTACAAAGATTGCTCATTTTCTTCCGATCCAATAAAAACATGGCCGCCAGCACTAAACATACTTAGTTTAATATTGGATCTTATAGGGAAATCACATTTTCATCTTTTCCTCTGAAATTACTGAAGCAAATTCAACCAAACTTTACAGGAATGATGTACTGGAGGTCCTTTACTAAGATTGTTCATTTTGTTCCGATCTGATAAAAAAACATGGCCGCCAGCACGGAACATACATGTACATGTAGTTTTGCATTGGACCGTATGGGAAAAATCACATTTTCATCTTTTCCTCTGAAACGGCTGTAGCAAATTTAGTCAAAATTTATAGGAATGATGTACTAAAGGTTTACAAAGATTTCTCATTTTGTTCTGATTTGACAAAAAACATGCCCACCAGCATGTAGGTTTATTACTGGACTTTATGGGAAAGTCACATTTTCATCATCTTCTCTGAAACTGTTGAACCAATTTATACTAAACTGTATTGGAATGATGTATAGAAAGTCCTTTGCAAAATTTACTCATTTCAATAGGACAAAAAACACGGTTGCTATTGGAGAACATAGTTAACCATTAGACCCCCATTGGTAAAAAAACATCTTTTTTGGTCATGCATTGCAGAGAAGTACTTTGTCAAATGATCGATAGTCAGGCTCAGTCTCTGAGCCTCTATTTTTCAAACTGGTAAAATACAGGGTTCATTGAGTTGTAAGAACATATAATTATCTACACTTTATCCCCATGTAGGCAATGGGTTTAAATTACCTTCCATGCAGCCCCACCCAATTATGATCCAGACTGACTTTTTTCAGTCCTTCTATATTCCCTTTTCAAAATAAAACATGTTAACATGAATATTACCTGCACACATAGACAGGATAGGGTCACTTGTCTAGTACACCACTCAAAATTCTTGTATTTTCGTTTTCAGTGAAGTTTTAACTTTTTGGTTTCTTAAACATCAAAGATTTATGAACAAACGAAACTAAGGTATTAAATGAAAGCTTAATTCATAATTGCATGCATGCTGAATCTGAAGTATGCATTAAAGATATTAACAACAACCAATACTTTCATTGTAATTTCACAATCCCATTATATCCATTTTATTGAATTAAATGTTCTTTATTTTAAACCCATGAGATGATATAAACAAAGTACACAGAAATAAGCTTTAGAAATCTTATCAATTTACTTCCTTGTTACCGGAAATAGAAAAGACTAAAATTAGAATTATCAGAATGCTCAGGGCGACTTGAAATCGCTTTTGGGAGCATCTTTAGGCATCTTGAAGCACAACAGGGCAACTTGATCGCCCTAATCGCTCAGTTTGGTGAGCCCTGAAATAAGCATTGTCATGACTTTGAACAATTTAATTTAGAAAATATGAATGTATTGTTTAATACAACTACAAGATTTGAATTTAATTTGACATTTTAGCAACAACACCATTGTGTGAAACATGGAGCGAATGGTCAGAATGCAGTAGTCAAACCTGTGTACAAGGACAGAGGAACAGAACACGGAATTGCCCAGGACAACTATCTGTAAGCACAGAACCTTGTGCAGGAACATGTGTATCTTGTAAGTTTATTTCGTGTATCACAAAAATTGCAACACATTCATGAGTACGTTATTCATAATTTCAATTGATTGCTAGTTGATATACATATATGAATTTACAAAAGTATTGTTGTTAAATTCTTTAATTACACTAACAAAATGCTAAAATCTTATAATACCGCTTACAAACTGTAGTGGTAATTCTATGTGTTATAATTCGGGAAACTTCAAAGGGCATGCAGATTCATATTTCTTTCTCTGTTCTGTATCCCGTGAGCCATCAGGCTTAGGGAATATAGGGTACAGACAGGGAATATGAACTTGTATCCCCTTTGAAGCCCGAATAACTAATATATTCTGTTACAAATGCTATAATTTTTCTTTTAAAATTGTTTAGAAATTGTAATTTTGTAACCACATGGATATGGTCTCATATCCTCTGTCAAGGTAACCAATCAAATTGCTGGATATTTACCTGGATATTTCAGTTCAGCAGATTATTTGTACTTATCTACATTGTTTCAAGTGATATTTGGCATATATAATCTGAATCCATTTAAATGTCCCCCCCCTATATGATGATTTTTATGGTGAATCCCTTATGAGATGGTAATGCACAAGTAAAAAAAATAAAAGGCTGGATCTGATGAGAAATCTCAGAAACAAGATTAATTAAAATCAATTGATCATCTTTGTTTACTAGTCGAACGTTTTGTGCAAACAAGACGAAATTTATAAAAAAAAATGTTTTAGGTATGAGACATTCTGCATTGCCGGTGATAAATACATGTACAAGCTAGAAAGAACATATAGTTATTATTTTCAGAAATCAAATCTAAATAAGAATTACAGCAATTTTCCTATTACTGAATGCAGTTTCAATAGGATTTTTGGAAGCTCTCCAGGTAATACAATAGGGTTTTCAATAGCAGTTTGGCCTTCAAGGTAGAAAGGTCACCAAATGCCCATTTATACATGTAGTTGGGTGTGTGCCAATTTACCTGATGTTAATTTCACTCACCAAGATAAATAAAGATTACACCACAAGATCCCGTTCATTACCATATTTTATCCACTAGAGATAGTGAAATCTTAAAATTTTAATTGAGAGGCTTGCCAAGCATATTAAAAATTTTAAATTTAACTATCGAGAGTGGATAAAATATGGTAATAATCGGGATAAAGTGGTGTAATCTTTTTCTCTAATGATCAATGATAAACACCGAGAATTGTATTCTGAATAGATTTGGCGGGAAATAGCAAAGGGGCTTTATTCAACATACGTTGATTAAACAAAATTTATCTAACAGGTCAAAACCGGTTTAAACTTGACATATCATTAGAGAAAGTACATTTGAACTATTATTATGTATTGGAACAAACAAAGAGAAGAGATGAACTGTAATCAGGCTTGGGGTAATCATAATCGTTAATCGTAATCAGCTGTAATTGATTACTTATTCTTCAGTAATCATGTGTAATCTGTAATCAAGCTCTTTTTAGATTACTTGTAATTGTAATGTAATCAATTACAGCTGAAAAATATGAGTAATCATGATTACATTTTGATTACTTTATGATTACTCAGAGATTGTTACATATATCAAATATACAAGATATATATTCCATGTAAACATGTATACAAACATGTATACATACTCAAGTTTATTCTTTACAATAATTATTTACTACATAAGTTCTTACCTAATTTAAAATATGTAAATATCAATAAGAGTTTCATATGAAAATCAATCAGAACTCAACCTTAGTTTCATTTTTCTTGAAGTTTAAAACATTTTAAGTATGAAAGGGAAGAAACTGGTAAAGGTCTGAGATGCACATAATACCAATATTTACTTTCAAAAACTTAATTTGTAAACTTTTAAAGAAATAACATTCACTTGTATTCCTTCAATTATTGTTTATCTCGTTTAATAAATTAAATTAAAGAAAATCATGTACATATCTCTGGGCCATAAAAATGACAAGCAGATAATTGTAATAAAAACATGTAGATGTCAACTTATATGGCTAAATAAACAAATAAACAGCTGCGCCAAGAGTGCATGATACGCCCGTCCCCACTTTAAAGCAAACTGATTAAATGATTCTTTAAATAACTAGAGCATGTCGAAACTGGCGTTGTTGGAAGGGCCCGCAATTTGGATCCTGAAACTCTGGGCAAAAGTAAAAATCAGATGAGTGTGGATTCAATTCTGTTTGACACACTAATGTGTTGATACAGTAATTTGCTGGATACAGTGATTTCTTGAAGTTTTACCAAACTATATCATTTCTTAGCTTCAGACTAAATATCAAGTCATTTAAAGTTCAAAAATCAAAGTATCAGCAAAACAGAAAGTAATTCAGTGTTAAACCTTTAAGTCACTCAAACAATACAAATCATCATTTCCAAGCTTCACACCAAATTTCAAACCATTCCCTTTTGTAGGAGCCAAGAAATATGTGACGAAAATTTCGTTGATAGTAAAAAATCAAAGTATCGGCAAACAGGAAGTGGACGCCTGACAATGTTGAAAATTGCTTACACAATACAACTCATTATTATCAAGCTTCAGACCAAATTTCAAATCATTCCCTATTGTAGAAGCGAAGAAATCTGTGACGAAAATTTTGTTCATAGAAAAAAATCAAAGTATTGGCAAACAGGAAGTGGATACCCGACAAACTTGAAAATTGCTTACACAATACAAATCATCATTTCCAACCACCAGGCCAAATTTCAAATCATTCCCTATAGTATAAGCCAAGAAATCTATGAGGAAAAATTTGTTAAACGTAAAAAAATCAAAGTATCGGCAAACAGGAAGCAGAAGTCCGACAAACTTGAAAATTGCTTACACGATACACCTCATCATTTCCAAGCTTCAGACCAAATTTCAAATCATTCCCACTTATACAAGCCAAGAAATCATTGACGAAAATTTCGTTCAGAGAAAAAAATCAAAGTTTCGGCAAACAGGAAGTGGAAACCCGACAAACTTGAAAATTGCTCACACGATACAAGTCATCATTTCCAAGCTCCAGACCAAATTTCAAATCATTCCCTATTGTAGAAGCGAAGAAATCTGTGACGAAAAATTTGTTACAGTAAAAAAATCAAAGTATCGGCAAACAGGAAGTGGAAGTCCGAAAAACTTGAAAATTGCTTACACAATACAACTCATCATTTCCGAATTTCAGACCAAATTTCGAATCATTCCCACTTATACAAGCCAAGAAATCTTTGACGAAAAAAATTGTTGACGGACGGACGGACGGACAGACAGACAGACAAAGTGAAAACTATAGGGCACCCACATCTCGATGCGGGGCCCTAAAAAACTCCATATGAACAAACATAACAAGGGACTTCTGTATCAATTATTTCATCTTATGTTAAACAGTCAAAAATGTATATTGATTTAGGAGTAGTAATGTCTTAAAATAAAAGAATATTAATGTGTAGACAGAAATTGCAATTTCATACTTTTTTGAAATAATCAAAGTCCCATAACTCTGGAAAGAAAAATCCGACGACAAAATAAAACAATAGGGAGCTTTCTTCCGTCATACCCAATAATCCTGCTAAGTTTCAAGAAAAATGTTCAAAGCGTTCTCTAGTTAGAGTACGACATGTGGACAAAAACTTCAATTTCAAGCTTTTTTGAAATAATCAAAGTCCCATAACTCTGGAATGAAAAATCCGACGACAAAATAAAACGATAGGGAGCTTTCTTCCGTCATATCCAACAATCCTGCAAAGTTTCAAGAAAAATGTTAAAAGCCTTCTCTAGTTAGAGTACGACGTGTGGACGGACGGACGGACGGACGGACACCAGTATACCATAATACGTCCCGTCAAAGACGGGCGTATAAAAATAAGTTGTCAATACTAATTAGTGTAAATACTGGATGAACAATTATTGCCAGATTTTAACAATAATTTCAAAACAATTTCTTATCCAAATTTTTTTTGTTAATAGCGAAACACTGAGTAATATATCATTTCCAAGTCGGAAAAGACGCAGCTTTAAAGAAAATACTGTTGTATCTACCATGAAAAGAAAATATCACTTCACCAAAATTAACACATTATAAATGTAAAAACTGATACCTCTCCATTATTTCCAACACAAGTATCTGGCATTAGTTGAAGAATTACACTTAAAATATAAAATGCTTAGAATGAAGCATTTATAATTGAACAATTTTGACCTACTTATCAAAAGTTGAACAAAAAATTCAGTCAAGCTTTTGGCAGCAAATTTGATTAAATGACCTTTGTATGGAAAGCGTAAATGTATGTTTAAGCAATGATCTCTGTTTCAACAGGCATCTGTATCTTTCAAAAGACATATGTTATGTATTCATAAGTAATCACTAGTAATCATGATTACAACAGAGGAAAGTAATGTATTGTAATCAATTACAAATAAAAAATGCTGTAATTGTAATGTAATTGATTACATTTTCAAAGCAAAGTAATTGTAATGTATTCAATTACATTTAAAAGTAATCGACCCCATCCCTGACTGTTATATAGACTAAATTTAAACAGCAATGGTACAACTGTGTGGTTTCTAACCTAAATACATGAAAAATCCATGTTCATTCTTGATTTCCTATTTCATTATCAAATAATCACATTTCATGCATATTCATTTGAATTCAGTCAATTTGATAGGTGAACACCGATCATGTAGCATATCAATGAGAAGTTTCAATTCCCATGAAACACATTTGACCACATGTTAACGTGGCGGATTAATTTGTAAAAATAGAATCCCAATGTACATGATGTGCTTTCCTGTAAATAAATTGTCTTTTTTTATATTTCTGTTAAAATGTATTCATAAGAATTGAATGCATTATTTTGAAAATTTCATAGGGACTATATAAGTTTTGACCGGGCGCACATTTTCAACATGAAGCGCTTACACGCTTCATTAAAAATGTGCTTTGATCAACACTTTAATATCCCAGTGAAACTTAAAAATAATGCATTCAATTCTTAAAAACAAGTTTGGGTGAACTTGACTTGTTTTCTGTTGAAATTGACACCAGGTAAACTGGCAAATAAACAGAACAAATACAATGAATGGGTATATGACCTTTCTACCTTGAAGGTCAAACTTCTATTGAGAGACCTTTTGTAACTAACTTTAGAGCTACCAAATTTTATATTGTGAGTGCATTCAGTAATACGAAAATTGCTGTAAAATGCTTGATTATTTGAAAAAGGATATTTAATAAGTGTACACTTACCAAGCTTTTCAATTTACGTTTATCTAGCTACTCCACAATGTATATGGAAAACATGTCTAGAATGTCCAGGAACTTGTAAAGCCTACCGAATGAATTCATGTACAGATACCGAGGAATGTACATCAGGATGTGGTTGTCCAGATGGACAAGTTAAAGACGACAATGATAACTGTATACCACAGGATAACTGTCCATGTTATAATGAAAATGGTACACTGATTGATGAGAATGTGTCCTATCGTAAACCTGGCAGTGTTTGTGAAGAATGGTTAGTAGTAGATATTCTTTCTACAAATTAAAGGGCCAAATTTTTACCTGCGTCACCAACGGTGACTGCAGGTCTAGGAGCTGCTCGACTCTGTCTGTCTGTCTGTCCGTCCGTCCACGCTTTAGGGGTACCAAGTTTGTGTAATCTGAAACTCAGACATCTTTAATCTGATACTTTTGAAACTTTGCACAGTTGTTTTAGACACATTGAGGATGTGCACCAACTCTTTTGGTGAGACTTTGATAAAAATTGTCGAATTTATCCATTGTTGAACTTTTAACTTTTAACTTTTAACTGAGTTTGTATAATTTGAAACCCTGACACCTTATGTCTGATGCTTTTGAAACTTTGCACAGTTGTTCTGGACACATTGAAGATGTGCACCTCCCCATTTGGTTAGATTTGGATAAAAATTGTCGAATTTATTCATTGTTGAACTTAGTCATTTTTTCATCAAATTTTAACACTGCGGTACTGAGTTTGTGTAATCTGAAACTCTGACACCTAAAGCCTGATGCTTTGCATAGTTGTTCTAGACACATTGAAGATTTGCACCTCTCCTTTTGGTGAGATTTGGATGGAAATTGTCGAATTTATTCATTGTTGAACTTAGTCATTTTTTCATTGAATTTTAACATTACGGTACTGAGTTTGTGTAATCTGAAACTCTGACACCTTATACCTGATGCTTATGAAACTTTGCACAGTTGTTTTGGACACAATGAAGATGTGCACCTCCCCTTTTGGTAAGATTTTCTGAATTACAAATGTCTTATATATGCATTGTTGAACTAAGGCCATAAAAAAATTATTTATTGGTTCACAGGCCCTCCCTCATCTAGTTTGAGGCTTGAAAAAA
>MJUU01029887.1:71940-82172 GCA_002080025.1 Modiolus philippinarum
ATCACCTCCCTCACTACATTTTTGGTGGTTTTTACAATGTAAAAAGCTGCCTCATCTATTTTTTGGCAAATAAAAAGATAAAAAAAATCACTTCCCTCCCTCATCATTTTTAATGAAAAATTGCCTGAGAACCAATTAATTAATTTTGTATGGCCTAAGTCATTTTTTAGCTCACCTGACCTGAAGGGTCAGTGTGAGCCATTGCCATCACTTGGCGTCTGTTGTCCGTCATCCGTCCGTCCGTCCGTTAACTTTTCACATTTTCACTGTCTCCTCTGAAACTACTGAAGTAAATTCAACCAAACTTTACAGGAAGGATGTACTAAAGGTCCTTAACAAAGATAGCTCATTTCGTTCGAATCCCATAAAAAACATGGCCGCCAGTGTTGAACTTAGGTTTAACATTGGACCCATGGGAAAAATCACATTTTCATCTTCTCCTCTGAGACCATTGAAGCAAATTCAATCAAACTTTGCAGAAATGATATACTAAAGGTCCTTATTTGGTTCCGATCCTATAAAAAACATGGCTGCCGGCACCAAACTTAGTTTAACATTGGACCCTATGGGGAAAATCACATTTTTAGCTCACCTGACCCAAAGGGTCAGTGTGAGCTATTACCATCACTTGGCGTCAGTCATCAACTCCTCTGAAACCACTGAAGCAAATTCAACCAAACTTTATAAGAATGATGTATTGAAGGTCCTTAACAAAGTTTGCTCATTTTGTACCGATCCAACAAAAATCATGGCCACCAGCGTGGAATTTATATTTAACATTGGACCCTATGGGAAAAACGTCATTTTCTTCAACTCCTCTGTAACCACTGAAGCAAATACAACCAAACTTTACAGGAATGATGTATGGAAGTTCCTTTACAAATTTTGCTCATTTTATTCTGATCTGGCAAAAAACATTGCCACCATGCAGAACTTTGAAAACCCTGCTTTTCTGCATTTTGTCAGGTGAGCGACACAGGCTCAGTCTCTGAGCCTCTAGTTTTCAGCATATTTTAACATTACAGTGCCTGGTTTGTGTAATCTTAAACATTCACATCTCTGACTGAATACCTCTGAAAGTTTGCACTGTTGTTTGAACACATTGATGATGTGAACCTCCCCTTTACAGGCTTTACGAAAGTTGAAAAATTCTGCCGGTCATTTGGTCCGACAAGCAAGAAAAATTGCCGGACCAAAGGTGAACTTGCCAGACCATTATGACGAAAATCCAGAAAAAAAATCGTGTTTTCTCCGTTCCCGTTCTGATGTACAAAAGTCAGCCATTTCGTAGTCAAAATCGGATAAAGCTTACATATTTGGACACTTCTAAAGCAAAAATTTAATAAAGAAAGCAAGCAATGTTATAGGTTAACCCTAGTACTGCAGGACCTCACTATATCGACGACCCAGATAAGTTTTGTTTACTGCCGGTCATCGATTTATTGACTACTTCCGGTATTTCTTTCACTGCCGGTCGTCAATATATAGACTTTCTATATTAGGTCGGGATTTTCGCTTTTGACCAAGAAATTGTGCGGTTATTTTTGTAACACGTAAACAAAAGGTCAGAGGAAGGAATTCCCTATACAGAACTGTTTTCATTGGCTCTCTACGATACTCCATTCGGAAATAAATGTATGTGGAAATTACACATTGTTTGTATACAAAGTCGAAGATGGAGTTGTTGACGCTGACGTGTGATGGGAGCTATTTGAGGCTAAAAATCGCGATTTTTTAGGGGAATAGGTTACAAACGGTGATTCTGGGCATTAATATTTGAGTTTTGACGAGGATGACACGGAATATAATGAATAAATCGCACAGTTCGTGGCTTCTTGGATCTGGGAAAAATCGAGAAACACGTGCGCTCCCGCGGGTTGACAAAGAAATCGTTAAAAATTTATATTATGGATTATCAGGACACGATTAATGATTTTATTGATTATCTTTTGCACAGGTTTGCATTTTGGGGATAAATCAAATAAGACGAACAGGTACGTGGCAGATTTCTTGAACCTAGGACTGTCAAAATTTGACCCCCCTTTTTCCCAAAATGGGAAAATATTACTTGGAACAACATTTTCACGACATAATCACATGGGAATAAAAGAAATAGATGATATAAACCCATCTTGCTTTTAACTTCATTTAATTTTTGATAATGAACATAATAATTAATTATAAAACAATAAACATTGTTTGTATCCTTTTATTTGATATATTTCAAGAAATACTCGACATAAAATTATATTTTTTTCAACATGGAAAAGCCTGTTCAATTCTGAAAAATAAATACATTGAATGTTATTACAAAAAAACAACAGATCATTGATTAAATTGACAAAATATTAACATGGGGTTAAATAATAAAATTTATCAAAACAAGCTGGCACAGAGAGATGCAGAGCTTAATTGACATAACGGCAGCAGCAGTAGTGAATAATCTAAATATAGCCGGCAGTACTAGGGTTAAAGACGGGTTGAAACATGTAGATAAATAGTGGCAACAACCAATGGCAAGATGAAATCGCTTGCCGGTCCTGCGGTCCGACACGCTGGTCTAGACCCAAAAATGCCAGTCAATACCGACGGACCGGCACATTTCGGAAAGCCTGCCTTTAGACCAGTTTTGATTTTTTAAATGTTAAATTTATCTATTATTGAACTTGTACTTTATTTTATCATATTATATCATCATGGTACTCAATTTTTGTCCGCAGACGTTGCAGAGTTTTGTGTGCACTGATCATGGACAGCTATTCTTGAATTTTTGCATTGCTTTCACATATTTTCTCATATAGATTCAAAGTATGTGTTTATTTGAAACTTGGGTATGGTTTTCTATTTGCTGAAGTGATATGGACTATTTTCATTTTATGCCTTGTTCAACTTTGTACATTTAGTTTTGTTTTGTTTTTTCTTTTTTTTGTCTATTACAGTAATAGGGTTGAACTTAATGTAATATCAATTATAACTTGCATTTGAAGAATGTTTTGGTAATAAGGTAAACAAATACTTGTTTGAATTGGAATACCTATACATGACATTCTGTCAGGTTGAGGGAAAAAAAAAATGCTTTCTTAGTTGAACATGAGTGACGGTCACGAAGGTCCAGACATGTAATTGGTCTTGTTCTGATAATCCTCCCACAAGATTGTCTCTAAAAGTAATTGATTGCTCATATGTTAAGATGGTTCTGGTGTTACATGAATTTGTACTTAAACACTTTTTTGCTCTTGATTATGTAACAAATAATTGTTTTTAATAAAGCGATAGTAGGGAATTTCTGTAAAACTTAACAGAGAAAAGTAAACCAAAGAAGATGTGAAAACAGAATTTAAAGGGACAAGACGATACTTGCTGTTTTAAGGGAAAATAGTCCAATAACTCCTATAAAAATAATCCAATCAATAAGGCAGTAGAGTATGCACATCTACACATCATGACCAAAAATCCTACCAAATATGAAAGCAATCTATTGAGTGGTTTCAGCGGAGTTGCTGTGACAAGATGATACTTGCTGTTTTAACTGAAAATAAAAAACAAAACAAAAAAACAACAACAAATCATATTTGAGAGCAGAAACAAAAAATAAAGGACTGACATATCTTCATACCTAATGTATATTTTCCAACTTATACTCTCTTTGTGGTCCTACTGATCCTACTTTTCAATATGCATTGAAGGAATTGATTCTGAATGGTCTTGGTGAATACAATTTTTTTATAGTATTTGCAATATATTTTTCCTTTTTAGTCTTTATAACAATACAATGTTATGACAGAGTTTATAAAAGCATCAAATTAAAACATGATGAATACAATATGATATGAATCTTTTCTTCATAATTTTCATAGAAACTGAATACTTTTATTTTATTGAAAGTATTTTTGATTAATTTTTCAGTAAATGCACCAACGGAAGTATCAACTGCTATGTTAAATACGATGATTGTAAGTATGAGTTAGACACATCTTTGTGTTACTCCTTATTTTCATAAATTTTACATGTTTATCTGATTATTAAAGTTTCGGATCTCTCCCATGCCAACTTCCTGTTTTAAGGAACTTAGAATATTTTGGGCCGATGGGCGTCACAAAAAATTTCTGTCACAGTTTTCTCAGGAACCACATATCCCAGCTTTCTGAAATTAATCTTGGAGTGTCAGTATGAGGACCTATAGACCTTTTTATTCACAAATTCGTGGGTGTCGCCATTGCCGACTTCCGAATGAACTTGTTACTGGAAGGGTGTAATGTTCGTAACATCTCGGCGTTTGCCGATCGATCGGTATAAGGTTTAATGATACAGGTGTCATACTTTAACAGTTAATTACTCCAAGAACACCTGTTGAGAAAGTCATCAAAACCTATCTAAGTGATAAAACAGTTATTATGACATCAAAGAAACCGCCTAATATATATTAATATATTACAAATGACTGTTAATTAAGCAGAGAAGTTCGATATTTTATAAGTTGATTAAGAAAACTGAACTTTGTTTTGAAGGAAAAGAAATCAAATTCACAAGTAATTTAGATTAATAAATTAATCATTTGTATTTCACGAAAAAAATATTTGAAGTATTCTTGATAGATTTTCCGAAAGTTTGGAAAAAATAACTTGGATATTTATGTTTTATAAAGGATACTAATGTGCATATACAAGCTCTTAAAAATTAAATGATAATAAATTTACGTTGAACGTTTTTAAAATATCTGCTTTCTGAAACATTTTGTTCAAGTTTATAAAGTTAAAAAAAGTATTTAATCCAAACAAAGACGTATATTTATACGTCCTTGATTCAAAAAGTCTCTGGTAATATTATTTTTAGTAGGAACAAAAAAACGGCAAATCGGCAAAACAATGACATCAAATATAAAATTGAACATTTTTTTTTATTTGAATAATGCACGGTGATGTCATTCTGCAAGAATAAAACTAAAAAATAGTTAGTTGAAACAAAATAATTTCACACCTAATAACACGCAAATTGATGAAAAAAAATAAAGATTGAAATGCAAAATTTGAGATTTGAGCTCACGGATAGCGTTCAACTTGTCGAAATTCATATAAATCAAATATATTTGTAATATATCGCAACTATTTACTCCTTTATTTTATAACTCGTGTTTCTTTAATATCTTTTGAGATGGGGTTCAAACTATATTTTAGGGATAAATTGGTTTATGCAATGAAAATATTGAGTATTTACCAAATTTTGATATTGGCCTGAGTTACCTTCCTCCCACCAAGAAAAGATAGCCATAATTTTTGTGCTAGAAAGGAGCAGTCCAGCTGGAAAGTGGTTTTATGCCAAGATAGTACTTTGTTCTATTTCTGAGAAAAAAATATGTGTACAGTAGGAATAAATTTTTTTGTGAAATTTAATTTCAAAACACGTGGTAAATAAAAATTTTATTTCAAAATCCATCTCTTTCATCTCTTTGTGAAAACAATCAAAGGGTCATAAAATTGGCTGATTCTCTGAATGTCAACTTTTAATTAATTAATATATATGTTCCTCTTCACTGAACTTAATTATGGGGCACTAAAAAGGGAATTTACACTAATGAGAAACTCAGGTAAATTAACACCCTATGTTGATAATTGTATTAATGATATTGTGTAATTGTAACTAGTTTGCAAAAAAAAAAATCTTACAACAAAAATCAATCATAAGTTTATATTTATTAAACGTATGATAAATTTTTATCTAAAGATTTGAAATGAAAAATATGATAGACATAATCATCATTATTATGGAACATATACATATACAAAAACATAACAGATCAGCAAGTTGCAAAAAAGTCAGTACACAATTAACCTAGGTGGAGAAGTTCTGATGCTGAGTCGGCGTATTCCATGAGAGTGATGGTTCTGTTCTGTAGTCTTTCCTTGAGGATGGCAATGCGGCGGTCGATGTTCAAGTACTTCTTTGGACGTTCAATCTTTTAATTCAGAATTGGCGATTCAGTGTATTATTTAGATCTTTTTATACCAAAAATTATGTTAAATAAAAATTTGATTATAAAAATTCAAATATTCTTAAGCATATTTAAAAAAAACATTTTATGAAATATTCAATTTCAAATATATATTTGTTTCTAGATTTTGTTAAACATTTTTCATTAAATTTCTTTCTTTTGTCATTCTTTATACTTTTATTTTTTTATATATATATTTTTGAACTATTTTTAAATAAATTTAACCAAAAACAAAATTTTTAAATAATACTTTAATAACAATGATAGTTCATAGTAATTATAATCTTTCACCTAATTAATATAATTTTCTAATTCCCCCTATAAGGGACCCCATGATAATTGCTAAAACAACAATGTTACAATATGTGATTTTAAGAAAGTTGACGTTCAGAGAACACACCATTAATTAAACCGGTTTAAACAATTTCTTAGGGCACGTGTCATGCCTCCAGGTGTAATAATCTACCTGGACAAAACTGTTTATTATCACCTGGACGGAAGCATGAATTGCTGAATTATAAATATATTCTACAATACGCAAAACAGTTTTAGTAAAAAATTTTACCTTAATTTTGATCAATTTTCATATTAACTGCATTTCATAATCTATTAGTTTATAAAAATTTAATTTTAACGGGTATATTCTTTCAGAGCGGATACCTGTTTAAAATAAAAATGTTAAAATTCTATTTTTTTTATTGATTTAATCACGGCAAATGACCTTACGTTGCCACAGAAACCGTCTAGCTACACCCTCTTAATGGCGGACGACCATGCGGCACCTGGCGGTCAAGTTCGATAACTGTGTAATCACCAATTTCTGAAAGCGTCTATACTATGTAAAAGAGTTTTGGATCTCTCACATGCACACTTCCTGTTTGACAGAACTTTTTTTTTTTTTCGAGTCTTGAAAATTTTGTCATGTTTTTCTCAGGAACCACATATTCCTGCCTTCTGCAACTGGGAATGGAGTATCAGTATGGTGACCTTTACTGTGTAAGAGGATCTAGGATCTCTTGCATGCACATTTTCTGTTTGAACTTAAAATATCTTTTTGCGTTATTACGCAGGCGACACATGTCTTCCTGGGAAGACTAACTACCAAGTTTCTCATACTCTGTACTGGGGGTCTCACTGTAACGTGGTACTTACAGTTTGGATCATAAAGAACAATAGAGGGTTGGTTCTTCCGTAAGATCTTACTCTTAATATTTGCTCCATTTTCCACTCATGCTTTAAAATGAAAAAGATATATCTAGTGTATATGCATCATAATTTAAATTCCAAAATTACAGTCGGGCATTGCTATCAATGGGAGAGTATAAATGAATCATGGTCATGAAATCGATCAATATAAGGGGAGCATTTGGGTACCAAAATATTTTTTCATGATAAATTGAATTACTATATCTTATGATAGCACTAGCTTCTTATTAAATAGAGTTAAGATAAAGTTTTTAAACTTTAATTTGATTAAACAAATAAAAATAAAAATCATGTTGTCAAATCCATTTTGATATCTTATTTATTGTATTTGGTATTTGTTTGCAAATGTATTATTTCCAGATTTCTAGTCATCGTTGTTCTAATAAATGAATTAGCAGGCTGATTATTTAATAAAATATTTGTCTGATTTTCTCACTAGCATTTCTAATAGTAAGAATTTTGAGAATTTTTAGGTAATTCATACAAATCAAAAGTTTTTGAACCTATAGTCGTTTTTATGACAAATATCTGCCCAAAGGATACCCCATTTGTCAGGAGTAAATCTTTTTTTTTTGTTTTAGAGGTACAGCTAGGGTTAATATTTTGCAGATCATTTGTACATATATCAGAGGCATTCATGATTTGGGAGGATTAAATTAATACCAGTTGTTGAACTTTGGCATTATTATGTCAAATTTCTGCAAACAGGGTATTCCATATATTCAGAGCATGATATTGTCTCCATGTTTTCTATTTACTTTTTTTACTAAGTAAAATAAATAGCATTGCTTTCATTTTTATCCTTTCTTGCACCTCAGAAGTTAACATAAGATATACACAGGACAGTTTTTACGAAATCTCAGAATACTGATAGAGAACACTTAACATACAGATTTATTTTTTGAATACAATGTGTGTTTATGAGGCTTGTTTAGGGGGGTCCCAATATCCCATATCCCAGTAAGTCTGGACAAAAATATCCTTTTGAAAATTGAAGATATCACATTAATTATTGAAATATCCCGTTTTCCATAGTCAAAATATCCCATATCCCAGTACTTTTTTTCTCAAATATCCCATATCCCATTAACAAAAGTGGCAAATATCCTGTATTCCAATATACCCTAAACAAGCCTCGTTTATCTTCAAACTTTCATGGATGTATCTCTGGCTATCGTTTACTATTCTACGTAGTCTATTCAGTTATTAACAAATCAATAAAAGTCATTTATTATATAGATTGCGGTGAAAGATTGAAATTTCTCAGTGAAATAAAAGTGATAATTAACTGTGAAATTATTTTCCATAATTTCACTCTAGGAAGTGACGTCACAATAGACATTGTCAACGTCGTTGCTAAGAAAACGTCTCAGCGGATTAACATCGAAAACGTAGTTCATGCAATGAATCTTAAGATAAACCACTTAATTTAAGAGAAGAAGATCTATATAATAAAAACAATAACTAATCCTAGATTCTGATTATCGAAAATATTCAACTCATGATCGAAAAACGCTGTAATTCACTCATGCGCTGTGCGCATTCGTGAATTACTGCGTTATTCGATCATTCGTTGAATATTTTGCGATAATCAGAATCATGGATTAGTTATAGTATAAATATTCGCCCTGTTTTTCATATACGTCCACACACACACACTATTTCTTTGTAGTTAGCCGACAATTTATGTGTATTCCCTTTGTAGACAAAACAACCTAGCACTGCCGGGTTTCTAGTATCTTTCAAAAATAAGCCTCTATAAAGGAAGGTTAAACATGGCAGATTAAAAAATATTTAGATTTAAGGTATTCAGAGTTGATCTCTTTGATAGACTATCCATGTAAAAGAAAACCATATTTGCCTCACATTGACAACTTACCTCTTGTTGATATTAAAAAATAACCATTTTATTTTCTCAACATATAAAACATGTAAAAAACTGTTGCTATTTTTTTAAGACTTTTATTGATTTTAAGCTCACATGGACTGAAAGATCATGCCAGCTATTGTCATCACTGTTGTTAACTTTTTCTCCTCTGAAGCAACTATGTCAATTTCAAAATTGGTATGAATAGTTACCAGGACATCTAGATTCAAAATTGTCTCCGAGGAGTCAGAGGACAGTACAACAATGCTGCCTTTACTTTAGATAGAACATAGGGGTAAAATGCCATATTTTGCTATAACTCAAAAAATTCTGGCGAAGAAAATGACTAGCATGACAAGATCTACCTACCTGCCAAGCAAATCCCAAAACTGGTTTTCAAGATATTGCAATTTTTTTTTACAAGTTGTTGTCCTTCTTTATTGGTTAAATTTTAGAAGTTCATACATTTCACATTGCAAAAACGATTTGAGGTAGAGTTAAGCATATAGGAATGATATGGAAGGTCTTCTACAAAGATTTCTGATTTCTTGCCAATGCAACATTGCCCGGTCACCAGCATTGACATGGGAAAATCATCCTTTTCATCATTTTCTCTGAAACATTTTAGGAAATCTAACTAATCTAACTACACAAAAAATGAAGAACACAATTGTAAATGTACAATGCAGAGCTGCACGGTATGTAACAAACAGATATCATAACACCAGTAGTGTCACTTTCAATGTTGCAACATCTTAACTGGAGTACACTTGAAAACCGGAGAAACATCACAAGAGTTACCATGCTTTATAAAATAACACACAATATTGTTGCTATTGAACTACAACTTTATCTAACACCACCTTTAATCAATAATTATAATACATGCTATACCAGTACTCTACAATACCAAACTTTTAACACTCAGACTGATTATTTTGTAATCAGTCTGTCCGTCCGAAACAATTGTGTAGGAGCTATAACTTTTTTCTCTTTTAAGATGGGCTTTTGATAAATTGCATGTGGATAGATCACCTCAAGGCGACGTGTCATGTACCTTGGTTGGTGACCTTTGGCCTCAGGGTCACATTCATGCTTTTTCAATGACAAAGTCGTGTCTGGGCTATAACTTTTTTCTCTTTTGAGATAGGCTTTTGATATTTGGCATGT
>MJUU01029887.1:83761-95605 GCA_002080025.1 Modiolus philippinarum
GTGACCTTGACCTTGACATGTGATGAACTTTTTGAAAAAAAAAAACAAACAAAAAAATTTAACATTGGGTATATCTTTTAAATGGTAAGTTATATGGCTTTCATATTTTGCATGTGCTTTCCTTGTGGCAAGACCTTTTAATTGGTACCAGAAAAGTTGACCTTGTGACCTTGACCTTGGCCTGTGAACAACTGCATAAAAACTTTAACATTGAGCATATCTTTTGAATGGTAAGTGATAGGGCTTTCATAGTTTGCATGTGTACTCCTTGTGGAGAGACCTTTCAGTTGGTACCAGAATATTTGACCTTGTGACCTTGACCTTGGCATGTGACTGTCCGGTAAAATTTCACCAGAAAAATGAAGTTATATTTTGTTTTATTTTATATATATAGAAATTAAACTCATTTATGACGAAATATTTCTTGATATCTATGGAATTTTTTTTGTAAAAAAGATTTTTTTAAATCATTCAGCATATTTTCTTCATTTATTCACTTTCCTTTTACAGGTATTTATATGTGTATTATATATATTAATGATGAGGGATGTTACTAAAAATATCTATTATTTCATTTCTTCTCTTTTGTGTATTCCTCCACTTTTGGGGAAACCAGTATTGATGATCCCTGGTGTAATCAAAGTACTGATAACACTGATAGACAGAACACAATGAGTTGACTATAAATGTTCCAAATGGGGGGGATTGTTTTTTTAATAATGCTTGGATAATGATTGGAGGGGTTCATTTGGGTGACTTCTCTGATTGCCTCCAATTGCAATCATCATTTGATGTGATTGAACTTTTCAGTTGATACAAGAATTTATTTCTACAAATTATTTTGTCAGAAGGACATTCATTGTTAAAAGTTGCTAAATGTTTCTTCTTTACTTCTACTCGGGGGCATAAGTGTTTCACAAAACACATCTTGTTCACTTTTGAAATAGGCTTTTGATATTTGGCATGTAGATAGATCACCTCAAGACGACGTGTTGCATACCTTGGTTGGTAACCTTTGACCTTCACCTTTGACCTCAGGGTTACATTCATGCTTTTACAATGACATAGTCGTGTCAGGGCTATAACTTTCTCTTTTGAGATGGGCTTTTGATATTTGGCATGTGGATAGATCACCTCAAGACAACATGTCGCGTACCTTGGTCCTTGACCTTTGACCTCAGGGTCACATTCATGCTTTTTCAATGACAAAGTCGTGTCCGGGCTATAACTTTTTTCTCTTTTGACATAGGCTTTTGATATTTGGCATGTTAGGCTTTAGATATTTGATATGTGGATAGATTGCTTCAAGGTGATATGTCACATATTATAGTTGATGACCCTTGACCATTGACCTCTGGTCACACTTGGAGCGGGCCCACAGAGATGGATACCATCTCACTGATGTCTAGTTAGTATATACAATGTATGCCCTGTTCCCATAATATAGTGGTACATGTTATTTTACTTCATGCCATAAAATAGTTCATTGCATTTATTTCCTACATGAAGATGTGCTTTCATGTCCATTCAATCTTCAGATAGAAATGTTAAAAGGAGGACTGACCGGTAGATTTTGTCAGGAGTCTAGCTAACCTGATAATAATGTAAACATCATCAAACATGATTCCCCTGAATAATTTGCTAGTATTAGCTAAAGTGATATTAAACTGTGTTTTGAAACTTAGTGCATTTGAGATAGAAGACCGTGATCCTTTTTTCAATATAAGGATCTTATGATACATGATGTCATTGATGAATGTTTTATATTCATGGATATTTTTATACAGTATTATGAATAAAAGTAATATGTATGGTTGTTGGTATTTAGGTTGTGATTGGGAAGAGTGGTCGTCATGGGGAAGCTGTTCTGAATCATGTGGTAACGGATATCGAAATAGGCACAGGTACTAATTTTCACACAATTTATGTAAAATGACATGAATTTATTTTAAGGTAGTTCGAGCCTAATACAATATCTGACAAATTTTTCTTATTTTAAGATATTTTTTAGTTCTCAGCCCATTTGTTAAAAAAATAAAATAAAAATAACATGTCACCGAATATCTTTTTCTGTTATCAGGCTTTGAAAATCAAACCAAATTCGGTCTTTTCCATGAGGGAACTCTGAGAACATGCTTATTATTTAGCTTTCATATGAAATAAATATCAGATAGATTTTCTAAATTTTTTTCATTTCAGAGATATACCCTTCAGCTATAAGTTGAACTGAAAAAATCTATGTCACCGTTTGATTAAGAGAGATTAAGAGAGATATTTTATATAGCTAATGAAATAGACAAAATTTATGGGAAAAAGGAGGTAATTCACGGGAAAGTGTATGTCAGCCGAGTATGACGTCAGAATGAAAAGGCCAATCAAGGAATATTCTGGCTTGAAGTCAACTCCTCATGCAAATGCGCCAATCAAATGGGCTGTGTATAAGTGTCAAACTACCTTAACTGCATGAGTAATCTTAAGCTCTTTATGAGAATTTTGACCATACATACAACCCCAACAACCTTTCTAAATGCATATATACATGTGTATTGTCTAAACTCTCTTGAATGACCTAATGGCAGGGAAACCTCATATAAGCATGTACATGTATAAATCTTTCCGTTAATTTGATTTATATATCTACAAATATTTGGCTTCGTAACATAAATGAATAAACAATATTTCAAACTTTGTTTTATACTTTTATTTTGTCCCAGTGACAAAAAGTTTGAGGGCTTTTTGTTTTACCATTGTCTGTTCGTTCATTTGTTCACCCGTCTTTTTGTCCGTGAAAACACACAAAGAAAAAATATGTTTACCGATGGGGGGGGGGGGGGGGGNTGTCTTTTCCTGGTAGGAATGTGACAAACTTATTTCAAAAACATGCCCCTATAATGAATATGGATTATGTACCTTCTCAAATTATTGCCCAAGGTTTCCCTGTTATTCCTTTTTTTATACCTAAAGTAATATAAATTATTTTTTCTATATCTGAATTAATATACAATTCACTTGAAACATACACCAAAACTTATATTTCAGGCTAAGAACTATACCCAAATTTTTGATGAAGAATTGCTTAATTTGTCATAACAAATTCCCAATACAAGTAATAGCATAGAAAAGTTGAAATGTTAGTAAAGAAAAACAAAATATATGACGTACATAGTAACACATACAAATGTATATATGGATAATCAATTGATGCACATATGGAATATAACCGACCATTTAGTGCAAGTTTGGTTGAAAAGTAAACAAAGAATTTTTGAAAAGTTGCGGATAAAGTTTTAATGTACATATATTCGGCCGATCCTATACAAGTTGCACACACGCATAAAAAAATAGCAAAATTGTCTAGGTGATGGCTAAGATATTGACATTTTAAAAAGTTTTAAGTATCCAAAGATTAAAACATTCATTGTACATTTATAAAACTAAGGAACTTTCTTTTTCTAGCAAATCTCTGTATGGAGCTAAGTTTGCCATAATTTTTAGATCCTATAGATTATTTTGTCCCCCACAGCCTTCAATTGCATGTATAAACCTGAAAGTGATATATCAGAAAACTCCATCCATGTTTAATTTTTGGATGGTAGAAAGGTGAAAAGAAGTTCTGGATTTATACCCCTTGAAATTTGAAAATAAACAAAACTATGGGCAAATTGTATCGAACAATGTACATTTTTTTTTATCTTATAAAAATAAATTTCTTGAATATGTTATGAAACTACATCACATGACTACTTAAAATAAAGTCCAGAAATGACAAAAAATAATCTATAAGTAAAAAAGCAAGAAATCACAGCAAAAGATTATTCAAAATGAAGCCCTGAAATTACAACAGACTTATTATCGAATAAAGGTATAACATAAAAAAAATATAAAAAATAAAAGCAATATACAATTTTAAAGAGATTTCAAAATTACAGCTAAATTAGCATCAAATTTAAAGTAATGAGATAAGAAATCATAACAGAGTGACATATCAAATAGCCTTGTACTGAAGGAAAAGACACATCAAAATGAGCAAAAATATTAGGACATCAAGTAACAAAGTACCAAGACTTGGAATCACGTCATGATTCAAGCAGTCCATGAAACAACATTCTAATATAATAAATTATTAAATTCTCTTAAAAAATGACAATTTTCAACAAACGACAAGTGAAAATAACAAAACCACGAAAGTCAAACAGCAAAATAGAAAAGTTACATAACTATGGTGACAAGACATTGAAATCTCAACAATACATTAGGAAAGTATCAAAATCAAACGATATGTAAGCTTACTTTTATTCTACTGTGTAGAATACCCAGGTATATGTAAACATTTATTGCAGTGCTAACTTGATGTTTATTCCGAGATAAGTAGTCACTATTTGTAGAAATTCTACTGTAGGGATTCTTTTCCAAACGGTATGAAAACACTTTTGGATAAGACAACTGTTATAATACCTCCTACAAAATTTATTCTAATTTACCATATTTAGCATTTTACATGTATCAAAATAACAATTTTTGAAATAACAACCTTCAACGACACACCAAAATTTCAAGGTATCATGATCTCACTATACTTAGATTTTATTAAGCTTATCACAGTTGCATGTGTAACAGCGTAATTATTCCATCAGCGTATTCTTCCCTTTTGGATAAAATGCACTAGAGTAGAATATCCACAACATCTAATTGACCAATCACATTAAAGTACTGACAGAATAAAAGGTAGAAATGGGTTGTTTATGTACCCAGAAAATCTACATGCCAGAAAGTAGGTACACTTACAGCAACATATACTCCATCCTTTTAAAATCAGAAAAAGGCAAAATAATTCCATTTGAAATAAAATTTAATCATATAGACATGATAGAGTAATGTATCAACTGTCTATATATGTACATTATGTCAGCTTATACTGTTAACCTTGTGATGACTTACTTGTAAGATTTTGAACAACAATTTATATCTTATTATTATTTACAGAAAATTGAAATTTGGGGACAATGACTGTGGCATGAATATGCAAACAAAATTTTGTGATCCTGTTAATAACACATCATGCTTTGCCTGTGACATTGATGGAAAAATATACCAAAAGGGTGAAATAACGAGGATAACAGATGATGGGTGCCAAATGTGGTATGTTTTCATTTCTTATCTCCATAGTTACCAATGACTAGATGAAATGACATGCTCATTGTTCCTTATGGAGACAGCATGACATCCTTTTTCTTCTACATGCATGATAATCATATCATTGAAAACCAATCACAAAGAGTTCCCAAATTAATTTTACAAATTTAACAAAATGAGTTACAACGCAGTCATAACATGTATTTTTGTCAGTAACACATCATGCACTAGATATTAATTTTAAAAAAGAAAAATTAACATTTATACTTCTGATCATAATGCAGTAGGTATTTTAGAGTATGCAGCTTTCAATTCGTCTTAATGAAAGTATAGGATTATTGCATTCTATTGAATGGAATAATGGCAGTAGAATACCGAAGGAACAAAGGAGTGAAATTTACAAAAATCGAAGTCCAAAGACACGGCCAAAACGAGAACACAGAACAATGACGTTAAACACAGAAAACAATGAAGTTAGACAGATACTAAGCACATAAGTCAACATCTTTGATTTCAAAACCTAGATTGGAGGAGCAAATCAGTAAAAAGCTGAAAAAAAAACATATTCATTTATTGTTATTAAAGAAATTTATGAACTGCTAATATAATATAGCATTGAAACCAAAAGGACAGTATTATTCACCAATTGTTTAGCTTTATTGTAGAAATTCCATCTACCCACATCTTATCTGAATCATTTGCAATATAAGTTCAAAATTTATAAAATTCAGCAAATATGGAGTTAAAAGTATTCTGTTGGGATACCATTTTAGCTATCCTGACTTATAGCCAAGACGAGGTTTTTGATCCTATGGAAACTCAAAGATATACTCCTGAACTTACAAGGCCTGTTTTATAAAGTAAATGTAGTCCTTTGTGTTTAGGAAGTTCGCCATTTACAACTTAACTTTAGCACAAACGTCCTTTCATAGTGCATTCAATTTGTGTCCTCCAGATTTGCATCTTATCTAAGATAGCCGACAACTGGTCACATAGTTTAACATTTGACCTTATGGAAACACATCAAGGATACTGGTCTGAAAGCACAATGTCATGAACCTTAAGGATGTATTCTGGTGATGTTTCAGTCTTGTTGAAATCTCGTTTGGAAATTATTTTGAAATTATTTATATTTTATGTACAATACCAATGAATTAACACATTTGTGTCAAATAATTCTTCATTTCTATCAAGTTGTTTTAGAGTAATCTTAAATTGAAGATGGATTCCATTTTCGAAAATTTCTTTTTTCATCAATATATTTTTTTAAAAGTATGGTTGCTAGGTACAATTCCAAAAATTAATTGGTCTAAGAGAGTTCCAGGCAAATTACCAAAAATCGGAATCAAAAAATTTTGCAATTTAATTCATTAAAATGTTTATTTCAAATTCATGTCAAATTTTCACAAATTAGGAGTTGGGTTAGAAAAAAGCCATTGTATGAAAAAAATTTGCACTTAAGATTTATTTTTGCTTTTTTTAGTCCCCCACCGGCTTCGCCGAAGGGGACTTTAGGTTTACACTCTGTCAGTCTGTCAGTCCATCAGTCCATCCGTCACACTCAGTTTTCTGGACTTTTTTCCCATACTATAAGTGATATTTATCTAATATTTGCTATTTGTGTGTACCACTATGAGTTACAGATCACGTTCGAGTCTGATTCTGGTCCATTGATTTTGGACAGAGTTATGGGCTTTTGACTTAGAAAATTTTGGTAAAATATAGGTTTTCCAGACTTTTTTTCTAAACCGTTCCAGATATGAAGCTAATATTTGCTATGTGAGTCTACCACTATGAGTTACAGATCAAGTTCAAGTTTGGTTGGTTATTAATTGATTTTGGACGGAGTTATGGGCCTTTGACTTCGAAAATTTTGGTAAAATATAGGTGTTCCGGACTTTTTCTAAACTGTTCCAGATATGAAGCTAATATATGCTATTTGAGTGTACCACTATGAGTTACAGATCAAGTTCGAGTTGGGTACTATTCCATTGATATTTGACAGAGTTATGGGCCTTTGACCCAGAAAATTTTGGTAAAATACAGGTTTTCTGGACTTTTTTTGTAAACTGTTTCAGATATTAAGCTGATATTTGCATTGTTAATCAACCACTATGGGTCACAGATCAAGTTTGAGTATGGGTTGGGTCTATTGATTTTTGACAGAGTTATGGGCCTTAGACTCCGATTTTTTTTTTCTTTAACAAAGAATCATTCCACTGGTAGGGGACTTCTGTATTGCCTTGCAATACGATCCACACTTGTTAAAAGTAGTATTATATATTTTTGCAATTAAAAATCACAAAACAAATGAAGTTTTAACCATTAGCTGTTTAAAAAATTTAGAAAATCTACAGTTTTTGGGATATATGGAAATGTTGAAATTGCCCCGAAAAAGCATGTAATGGGACAAAACTTTCTTATATCAACACCAACATATGGTTTTTGGGGGCTGAATTTGTTCATTCCTTCTATTTACAGCTTTTAAGAAAGTATGAGAAAAAGTTAAATACCCTAAGCTACATTTTTTCAATGAAAATAGTAAAAAATGGACAAAATGCCTGAAAATACACAAAAGTGCTAAAATTGGTCACTTTGAAACATCTGTAGCAAAATAATTTGCACAGCAACCTATGAATTATTATACACCCGTCTTTGACGGGACGTATTATGGTATACCAATGTCTGTCTGTCCGTCTGTCCATCCATCCACACGTCGTACTCTAACTAGAGAAAGCTTTGAGCATTTTTCTTGAAACTTTGCAGGATTGTTTGGTATGACGGAAGAAAGCTACCTATCGTTTTATTTTGTCGTTGGATTTTTCGTTCCAGAGTTATGGGACTTTGATTATTTCAAAAAAGCTTGAAATTGCAATTTTCGCCCACATGTCGTACTCTATGGAACGCTTTGAACATTTTTCTTGAAACTTTGCAGGATTGTTGGGTATGATGGAAGAAAGCTCCCTATCATTTTATTTTGTTTTGGATTTTTCGTTCCAGAGTTATGGGACTTTGATTATCTCTAAAAAGCTTGAAATTGCAATTTTCGTCCACATGTCGAACTCTAACTAGAGAACGCTTTAATCATTTTTCTTGAAACTTTGCAGGATTGTTGGGTATGACAACAGGAAGCTCCCTATTGTTTTATTTTGTCAATGGATTTTTCGTTACAGAGTTCTGGGACTTTGATTATTTAAAAAAAGCATGAATTACCATTTCCGTCCACATGCACATTCTAGCTAGAGAACGCTTTATTCATTTTTCTTGAAACTTTGCAAGATTGTTGGATATGATGGAAGAAAGCTCCCTATGGTTTTATTTTGTGGAAGGATTTTTCGTTCCAGAGTTATAGGACGTTATAGTTATCAGAGTTATAGTTATCAGATGAAATAATTGATACATATCAGAAGTCCCTTGTCATGTTTGTTCATATGGAGTTTTTAATTTCAAGAATCTTTTAATGAGTATGATTTAAAGTGGGGACGGGCGTATCATGCGCTCTTTGCGCAGGTGTTTATTCATTATATCTTTAATTGATAGGGTAAGAAAGTTGCAAAAATCAAGGTTTGAAAAAAAGTTTAATACTTTAAAATTTTGGCTGCTCACCAGGGTACATCCTTTAAACATAAAGGTCTATGAAATAAAAAGTTGAAATTAAGGGAGTACGAGTGTCAGAAATTTTGTAATTAGAATTAAAACTATGACCTTTTGTTTTGAAGAACTTTGCTGATAGAACAACATGAACAAAAAAAATTTGAAACCCATGTAAAAATTTTCAAGATATAAGATGTCAAAATTTTGGGGGGAAACAGTTTTCTCTAGAGTTTTCCTTCAATTTCCATTACCTGTTTTTATGCCTTAAAATATATGAAAATATAATTGGAAGTATATAAAATTTTGCACATTATCTATTTTATGCATTTCAAAGTGACCTATTACCAAGAAAATATGATACATGTGCAAAAAAAAATAACCCTGTTTAAATAGATAAAACCCGAGGATATCAAATGCTTCTGAGTTCTGACGCTTATAGTCCCTTAAGACCTTTAAATAAAGATTTATTAGATATTCCATGTCAATCATGGTTCATTAAGGCCTATAGTATTTAGGATACAAATTCGTCAATTTTAGTAGTCCATGCTACTGTCTTTAACGATAATATTGTTGTATTAAAACATCTTTTTTATTTGGTACATTATTTGACATGTCATGTTAAGAAGTTCTAGAAGGCCATTTTTGTATTTGATACTGTGCTTTAATGGGAAATATATACAATTTTTAGCTCACCTGGCCTAAAAGGCCATGTGAGCTTTTGCCATCACTATGCGTCCGTCGTCCGTCCGTCTGTCTGTCAACAATTTCAAAAATCTTCTCCTCTGAAACCACTGGGCCAAATGTAACCAAACTTGGCCTGAATAATCATCAGAGTATGGCTTCTCAAAATTGTGTTCGATTAGGCCGTAGGTCAAACAACATGGCCGCTGTTACTAAAAATAGAACATAGGGGTAAATTGCAGTTTTTGGCCAATAACTCAAAAACCGTTACAGATATAAAAAATCTAACGGGAGTAAAAATAATCAGCATGATGAGATCTACCCACTGTGCTATTTTGAAGAAAATCTGAAACCCATCTCAGAGTTATAGCCCTTTTTCCGTTAAATATTCAAAATTTTTGCATTTTTAATTTTTTATTTCAAAAAGTGTAACAGATAGAGGTCAAGTGTAAATTGCAAAAATGTTCAGCATATCAAGATCTACCCACCCAGAAATTTTGAAGAAAATCCATACACCCTTGTAGGAGTTATTGCCCTTTTTTCACCGAATTTTTTAAATTTTCGTATTTTTCATCATTTCCAAAACTATAGAAGATGAAGGTTAAGTGTAAATTGATGATATGTTTGCCATGCTGTGGCGACTTCAAAACTGATGATGAAAATTGTTCCTTGACCACCATTTTCAAAATGGCTGCCCCAAAAAAGGCGGAAAAATTCAACATTGTCCGATTTCAATGAAATTTGGTTTCCAAATAGATATTGATGTTGCAACTTCAAAACCGATGTTGAAAATTATTTGTTGACCACCATTTTCAAAATGGCCACCAAAAGAGGCGGGAAAATTCAACATTGTCTGATTTCAATGACATTTGGTTTCCAAATAGGTCTTGATGTTGCGACTTCAAAACTGATGTTGAAAATTGTTTGTTGACTGCCATTTACAAAATGACATCTCGACTTCAAAACTGGTGTCGAAAGTGGTCCTTAGCAAGAACGTTTTTTATCAAAAAATCCCAACAAAGAAATATAATAAAACATGATCAGACTTTAAAAACAGTTCAAGATATTGGAGGTGTTCAACCTAGGAAAGTTTGAGAAACTGTAGATCAACTGTATAACTTACATTGTTACCTTGATTGGGGCAACTGAAAACCAGGTGAGCAATACAGGCTCCTGGGAGCCTCTGGTTTACATGATAAGGAGAAAAGCCTATCTTCTTTGAAAAATGTTTGTCACATGATAAGATTTTTATTTCTAATATGACGTCCTATATTCGCCCTGTGTTCACAATCATGGTAAAATCTGCATATTCTTGTGGGTTTTGTCATGACAATCAACGGTACTTTTGATAACGTCATAGACAATTTAACGACAATTTTTGCAGAGTCATAGAACAAAACGTCATAGTTTACCAGGTAAAATGGCTGTTTCGCCTATGAATACAAGGACAAAGTCATTTCTTCTGTACCCTGTAAGTGTCATATTAGAATCGAAATAATTCATCGGAGCGTGAATATATGTTGATTTTGCAGAGGATTTGCCCTTTATGCCTATATTTCACCCCTCGCATACTCTCTGGGTAAAATATTTGCCATAACGGGCCAACTCGTGGTAAAATCAACATAAATTCACACTCCAGTGAATTATTTTTTAAATATAACAGTCAATTAACTGTTGTTCCAGAACTATACAATTTCAATATTTACAGTGTCATAACTAAAAGATATATAAAGTGTTTTCAAAACAATAATGCAACTGAATTAAGTAATGGAAGAATATAACAAAAAAAATAACAGTCAGAAAACAAACAAAAACCAAAGAACAACTTTTGCTCTTACACATATATTTTTAGACTAAGTTTATTTTCAGCTTATGTAGTGAAATGAATGCTGAAACATGCCTCCCTCAACCTGGTACAAAAGGTTAGTTATTAAGATATCATATATGATAATATATAAAGCTGTTGGAGTTGATACCAATGTTGTTTTTATCTCACTTTTCTATTTTACCACAGTTGTTGCACTCTTTCAAAGGTGTCCTATACCAAAAGTATTGAATATTTCTTTGATGGTAAAAGATATCAATTTACTATTGAAATCTTGATATAAATCAATCATTTGTATATAGAGAACAAATTATTACTTCTGATTACAAATAACAGGAAACATCTTCAATAGCCAAAAAATACAATCACATGTCACTGTTCAGAAGCAAACTTCACTAGCAAAACACAAATATAAGGCAAGAGACAAACGTAAATAATGACAGGAACTCAGGATAGCTGGACTTGGCACTGGCCAGCGGTAAGTATACATTGAGACAAACATAAATAATGACAGGAACTCAGGATAGCCGGACTTGGCACCGGCCAGCAGTAGGTATACATTGAGACAAACGTAAATAATGACAGGAACTCAGGATAGCCGGACTTGGCAC
>MJUU01029887.1:102618-125732 GCA_002080025.1 Modiolus philippinarum
GCATGAGTGATTTATGTCCAAGTTTTCAGGCAAGTTCAGATCTCAGTCACTATACATGGTAGGATCATGTAACCTTGCTTAGGCATGCAAATGTGATGTCAACATCCAGTCAAAATTTTGTTACTGTGACAAAGTGCCATAACGAGGCGAACTCTGTAATCGTTGATTACCTATGTTTTTTTGTTATCAACCATATACTCCAATCATACCATACTAAGCATAACACTGACACTACAGACTGCTATGATAAAAAGACGTATGTTGAATTTTAAGGTAGTACGGGAGTTTAAAATTGTGCATCATTCTTGTGCATGTGACAAAAATTGGAATTTACTATGGGAACGTTGTCGAAACCATTTCCAATATCTTGTAATAATCCAGTTCAATTAAGGGGAGATAATTTGTATAGAAATAATAGGAAAAAATGTGTTTTTCGCGATTTATACAAAAATAAAAATCGGTGACCCCCAATTTTTTTTTCATGAAAATTGAAGGAGAGTATATTAGCTATTAATTTACCAATTTTTAAAAAATTCTATCTGATGTAACTAAAATCATCTAAAATTTTGTTAGAATTCGCTAATTTTCCCTATTATTTCAACCAAAATAGCAGATTTTTACATTTCATATATCATTCTTATATGGCCGGTGACCCCTTATTTTTATTTTATTTTTTGTATGCTCTAATAACAAAGGGTAAACATGAACATATCAGAAAATTCTATCTGACAAAATTTTAGACCCCCCGTACCACCTTAATGTTACACTTGTACTTTACCATACACCATTTCATAGTTAACGGCGACCATACAGAATGGACACAGTGGAGTACATGTTCAAAGACCTGTAATGGTGGAGAAAGGTTCCGTACACGTAAATGTACTAATCCAGCACCAGCTTGTGGTGGACTTTCCTGTGTAGGAAATAACACTGAGGTGGAATCATGTCACGAGGGCAAATCATGTAAGCTAAAAATTAACTTACGCTTCTCAAAATAACTATTATGCAGATGCTCTAGAAAACTAATGTTTGTTTTTTTTTAATATAAGTAATGTATGCCTTTAATGATTTTTAACTTATTAGCCGAGTTGCAAGGAAGTTGAACTAGGCTATTGGTTTGGTGATGTGGACAGGCGGCCTGCGGGTGGGCGTCAAATATTGGTTTCCAGATGACAACTCAAAAACTCATTCAATTTACATCAAGTTGAAATGAAATTTGCATATATTGTTTAATATAAGAAGAGGAAAAACCCTATTTATATAAGATAAAGTAGATCAAAGTTCAAGTTAACAGGGCGGGCAGGCGTCAAATACTGGTTTCCGGATGACAACTCAAAAACTCATTCAATTTACATCAAGTTGAAATGAAACTTGCATATATTGTTTAATATAAGGAGAGGAAAATCGCTATTAATTTAAGATAAAGTAGGTCAAAGTTCAAGGTCACAGTGATCAAAAATAGATTGAAAATATAAGAAATAATGGTTTCTGTACGATAACTCAAAACATTTACATCCAATTCAAATTGAAACTAAGAGAAAAAAGAGCAGAACTGTAAAGATTTTGGAGAAAGTAGGTCAAAGGTAACACCAAATGCCTGAAAAAAGATTGAAATTTTATATACATTCGATTTCTCGATGATAGCTCAAAATAAATTTTAGTATTTTCTTCGCTGTCAGATTTTTTAAAAGCATATTTTGGTTGAAATTTTTATCAGCTCAAGGTAGAGGTAGCAGTGATTTATATATTGAAATATCAAGATATGAAATTTGACCTTGTTGAGTTCCTAGAATTTTGGATATTAAATATGATATTTAGATATAATATAGGACATTATAGAAATGCTTGCGTCTCCACATTAACTTGGTCACATTATATTTGAAGCTTTAACTCGGCTAGTGCACCCTGGTGCCATTTCAATTTTTTGCTTCCTAGTTTATATGAATTTTATGTGCATTTGTTCGATGGCAAACAGGTAAATAAAATTAAGCAAAAATTTCAAATATAGATTAACTGAATTGAACACACTAAGATTAATTGTTAGGGTACAATTAAATTTAAAGTATGGACAACCAAAAACGTGTTGTTTGTCTTTGTTTGTTTGTTTGTTTGGTCACAGATTCTGTTATATTACATTCCATTTACATGCATATATATGGGGTTGCTTCTATTGAGTAATGATCAAGTAATGGATAGTTTCCAATTAGTTTTATCCACACATTAAATGTATAAGCTATTTTCTTCCTGACCGATGGATTCAACCGTAGTTTAAATGATTCAAACACATTTTATTTTAATAGCATATTTCTTGAATTATAAACAGTGAAATCCTTAACAGTACTGTTTTATCTAAAGACCTGTCCAAGGCTTAAACTTGGTCATGGAAATTCTTGAAAAATTGTGCACATCACGGAGGATTAAAAAGGAAAAAAAAATAAGGTTTTCAAAAGAAGTACCAAAGAAAGAAATTTCATTATCAATTTATACAGGGATATTTTAAGTAAAGTAACATTTGAGAGCATTGAACTGCTTACCTAAAAACATATTTTTGTCCTTCAAGAAAAAACAGTAATGCTCGGCTTTCTGGACCCTGTTTTTCAGTTTTGAGGAAAAGTGTTGAACTTGTTTGTCATTATTATAGTTTTCAGATAAATTAAATATTCAGTAGTATATACAGTACAAATGTATCAACAATATTTAGACATGACTTTGCACAAATATGAAAAATAGTAAATACTTCCAAAAATTAAAAAAAAAATTGAAAAGAGGGGGTTAGTCCTTTGAAAAGATCATTTTCCAGTTGGTTCTTCAAAACTGAACAATTTTGGAATTTAGCTTCTGTATCAAAAAAATAGGATTTCCTATTTAAATGGGAAAAGAATCATGTCTGAATATTGCAATGAATCAACACGACTACCTGAGCTAAGTTAACTTGTGCCATACTTTTTGAAACAACTTGGATTAAAATTGGATTAAAATTGTTATTAATTAAATTTGATTTTTTTTCATAATGGAAATAGGTTGCGAGTTTAAGGAATGGTCAGAGTGGACTGAATGTTCAGTTACTTGTGGAGATGGAAATCAGTTTAGAATTCGCGCTTATGTGAATCCAAACGATACCAATGAATGTACACCAACCACTGGTAAAGAAATAAGAGATTGCAATGTAGGAAACTGTAAGTCAATTAATATAATCAACTGTTAAGTTTACCTGGACTCTGAATTTAAGGGGTCTATTTAAGTTCAACCTGCATTCATGTATGCTTTTAGACATATATATTGTTAAAAATTCATAGTAGGCATATCTGTCATCTTTTGGAAATCTCCATTGGGGTTTTATCAGGTATCCCAAAATGTAAAATCCTGAAAAAGGGTTATAAGGGGTCTGATGATATATTTTGTGCTCTTTTACTGCTCTAATGGGTTTTTATGCATCGTCACGAAAGTGGAAGGGGCATATAGATTTAGCCATGTCCATCTGTATGTACGACGTACGAATGTCCGTCCGTCAGTACGTACGTACGTCCAACTTTTAATATTTGCATTTAGCTCCATAGTTTAGTAGCCTGCAGTGATATCTTTATGATATTGGATCACAACATTCACCTCTATAAGTACTTCCCAATGCACCAATGATTAGGTGTCCATGACCTTCACTTCATGCATACTTGTGATAGGTCTCTGGAGCCAATGCAGGAGATAGCCTTGATTTTCAGGGAGATTAGCCATTTTTTTCAGGTGAAATCAGGGAGATTTTTTATCGCCATATTTCCAACATATAATACATATACTCCCAGGGATTTAGCTAGGATTTTGAGACCATTACTCACTTTTGCATATCAATTTCGCAGCGCATGATGAAGATTTTATTTTTATGATTTATAATTTTTATGTATTTGGTTTTTTTTTTAAATATGCACATCATTGTCCCGGATTATTATTAAGATAAGATTTTTATTGCTTATTATGGGTCCTTTTTAATATTGACTTGCTGATAGATTTGATGGAGAATCATTTCTTTATGACTGCACCAGGCACTCAATTACTTATGAAGAAAGATTTATTGTAAACAGATTGTAATACTTAAACCGCATAATGAAAACCTTCGGAATGATATGATTAAGTAAAATATAAAAAAAGAACTATTTAAGTAATTTGTAAAGATCTGGGACTAATATATTGAAAATATATTAGTTCCAGTAAAGATTAAGTATAAAACACATAATGAAAACATGACTTTAAGAACATATGGCAACAAATAAAACTTTCTCGAAAGGATATAGTAAATTAAGTTAAAACCTCAAAGTGAAAGCTGACTTTTCAAACCTATTTATGCAAAGGTTCATGAAAAACTATATCGAGACATATAAAACTTCTTCGAAAGGATATGATAATGCAAAATATTTTTTTTTAAAAATGAATAAATTTGGTAATTTGTAAAGAATAAGTTTCAACCGCATAATGAAAACCTGACTTTTCAAATATATTTATGTTAAGATTCATGAAAAGCTATAACCCAACATATAAAACATAACGTTAAGATTCATATAAAGCAATAAAGTGACAGATAAAACTTCTTCGAAATGATTTGATAATGTAAAATATTTGAGAAAAATGAATAATTTGGTCATTTGATAAGACTAAGTTTCAAATGCATAATGAAAACCTGTTTTTTTTTAACCTATTATGCAAAGATTCATAAAAAGCTGTTTCTCAGCATATATAAAACTTCTTCGAAACGATTTGACAAAGTAGAATATATAAAAAAATGAAATATTTTGATCATTTGGAAAGAATCAGTTTGAACGACATATAAAAACCTAACTTTTGAAATATATTTACGTTAAGAATTATGAAAAGCTATATCACGACATAAAAAAACTTACTGGCAATGTATGACAAGCAATATCTTTTTTATCCATTTCACAAGAAATAAATCTGAATTGGATAAAAAATCTATAACATGTATAATATTTTCCGTTTTTAAGTTTGTAAAGAAATTACCGTCACCGATACACAAAAATAAAAACGAAATGTTCGAAAAAATCACGGAAACTAGGTCACTGATAACTTCAGCAGAGCCATCATTTTGATTACATTGTGACGTCATAAAAGTGCTTAGGAATTAGCTGGCAGACGAATGTAAACAATGAGGGGTTCAACAATGAAAAAAACCCGAATTATTTCGATTTGCTAACATGGTTCGATAAAAAAAAAATTTAAGAATGTTAGCCACCAAAAAATATTGTGAAGTCATAAAATAACATAATCATAATACAAAGCATTTCCTATATATAGGGTCTGTAAGTCTCGTCATGTGACTCACGAGAATCCACGATAAATAGGCAATTTGAAAACGTTTCCCACCAAAACATGACGTCAGAGGATAGTGACGCTCAAATTTTTGTTTGAGACGTCATATATATTTGTTTAAAATGTAACTTCCGGATACAATTTTTAATCCCGGAAGTGCCAAAATTGTACAAGGCTTACAGGCCCTATATATATATATATTTGTAAAAAAAATGAATGAACATCATTTCCCACGCAATTTTGGGAGAATTTGACACAAAACCAATTAAATATTGTATAAAAATAAGAAATAAAAGATGATAAACAAGTTATCTGAATTTTGAAAGCTGGAATATTGTAAAATATCATCCCGCTTGCCAGATTATGAAGCTTTGGGCTCTTTCGCTGCGCTCACTTGCCCATGTGCTTCATATTGTGGCTCACAGGGATGATATTTTACGATATTCTAGATAACATATACTAAGTGTTCAGAGAAAGTTGCTTATATCACCCAGAAAATGATTGTTAACATTAGAAAACAGCTAAAACTTGGATAATATTGTATTCTTAGCAAAACAATATTATGCTTTTACGGGTTTTAAACATATTTTCCACCAAACCGAAAACTAGAAAAGGGTCATTAGATTGTATTGAGTCATGTTCTCCGAGTGACTTAAAAAATATCTCAATTGATGTTGTATATCAATAACCTTTCTATTTTGGTTTATAGGTGAATGCACCTACAGTGAATGGGAACAATGGTCTGCTTGTTCAACTACTTGTGGTTTTGGAACTACATACAGAGTTAAGACTTTAACTGGTGACGACAACTATCAAAATTGCACCTCAACCATTCGTGAGGAAAGTTCTTGTAACCTAAGGAATTGCAGTAAGCAAAAATTTATTTAGAAATGTTTAAAATGTTCTCTCACCCTATAATAGTCTTACATGCATGTAAATGTAGACATGCCAAAAGGATTACCTTTCACAGAGAGTTGATTTCGCAATGCAGATACATGTATGTATATTGCTTAGTATTAACCATGGCATGCACAGGCCAATAAGGTGTTGTTAAATATTTGGAACTCTAATATTCAAAGTTTGCCTCGGTTTTTGATTTTGTAAAAATATTTAACTATAAAGAGTTGATTTGATATTGACCTACTTATCAGACTAGAAAAAGTTTTATAGAATTTGAAGCAGACTTAATTAGAAGATGAATTCATCTGGACTGGGGTTTTTGAAAGTAGGAGTATCATGCAAAAAGTCTTACTTGTTCTCAGGCCCTCCCTCATCTAGTTGGAGGCTTGCAAAAAGCCCCTCATTGTCCCTATTTTTGCCATTTCAATGAAATAAAAATAAAAAATCACCCCCTCACTACATTTTTGGTGGTTTTTACAATATGAAAAGCTACCCAATCTATTTTTTGGCAAATAAAAAAAAATCGCCTCCCTCCCTCATCAATTTAAATGAAATATTGCCTGCAAACCAATTAATTAACTTTGTATGGCCTTATGCAATTTGTATATACTCTTCTTGCAGGTTGTGACAAAGACCATGAGAAATGGACACACTACAAATACTGTGAAAAAACTTGCACTAACCGTCATCAAGAGGTATCTGAACTATGTTCACAAGTTCAAGAAGGCTGTATTTGTGAAGATGGATATTTTCGGGATGTAAATGGGGATTGTGTAAAAGACTGTGTATGTAACACATCTGTTGGTATTAAACAGGTAATTTCTTGCTATTCGTTTTAATTCTACTACATATTATGAAGCCGTAAGACTTCTGTTGTTTAGCTTTTTATGACATAATGTGACAGTTTAAGCCTTAAAATGGGCAAATTTAGTCATCTTGGCTTTTAATATACCTTTTTCAAATGAAAACAGATACCAAAGAACATATAGAATTGTTAACTGTTTAAGCTTGATTTAAATTTCAATTGATTAAAGCTAATGTTTATTTATTTATAAAGATAATTGAAAAAGTCTGTATTTGTTCTAGGTGCATTTAGCGGGAGAGTTTGTATTCTAACTATACTTATTGATCAACTATTTATTTTAGCCTGGTAATAGTTGGCCTCACCCTACAGAAAAATGTGAAGTGTGTGAATGTTATGACACTGGTGTTCGATGTTTCAGAAAATGCCCAGATCCTATATGTGGTGATGTAAGTACAATGTATTTTTAATTAACAAAAACAGAAATAGCTGTAGTTTATTTTTTGTCAGACAGCTAATGTCTCTTCAGTGCAGATCAAATCCAACCATTTGTCTGACCATAAATAGAAATAAAAAGCTAATAAAGGACAAACAAATAAAAGGATCTAAATAGAATGCAAAATCAGATAAAGACAGAGCACAAAGGAGGTACTCTTAAGGTTTAAACAAAATTTTCTAAAATTCAGATTGTGACTTCAAGATAAAAAAACAAAAATGAAAAAGTCGTTCCATTTGCTTAATCTTACCATGTATTTATAGGGATTTTGTCCCATGCACATTTACTCCATATCCCTCTATTTGTTCATATGCAATTTTCCCAAGAAAATCAGTTTTTGTGTTAGGTGAATACCCTCGATATCGGCCCAATAATAATAAATATCAAAATTTGAAATTGTATTAAATTTAGTTTCTGTATATGGCCATCCTGAATAATGTCTCTTCAGTGCATGTCAAGTCAAAGCATTTAGAAGACTAAAACCGAAATACATGTAAAAGCTGAAAGAGAAGAGCCAACGAAAGGTTCTCAATAAAAAGGCCAAAATCAGCAAAGGTCAGAGGAGAGTTTAAACAAAATTTTCTAAAATCTATATATTGCAATTTTCAAAATAAAATAGATGTTCAGGTCAGCAACGAAGTTGATAAATTTTCCAAAAGCATCATGCAGACAAAGATTTTATTAGAAAGAAGAAAAACGAACAATTACTTATATCTTTAAGCATCATTGTCCCATATTTTATTAACATCTAAACTTAAGAAACCTGTGTTTCTTGAATTGTTCAATTTGGACAGTTATCGATGTATAACATATTTGTAACATATTGTACATGTATCTAAACACATTTGGACTATATTATGCAACCAGATCAAGGATAAGGCATATTGTCTTTGACCTGTCTGTCTGTACGTCTGAGACTTTAACCTTTCCTATAATTTTTTTTTACTATGAAAGATTGACTTTTCCTATATGGTAAGTGTATAGGTATAGTCAAAAGGAACAAATATATGCCAAAAAGTTAGGTCAGATTGAAGGTCAAAGTTTTGATCTTTAGTTACAAATCTTATTTTGTTTTGTATAATTGCTAATAAAAGTCCCAAAAACTACATCTCTTCATAGTTCCAGAAAAGGTAAAAAATCTCAAAAAGGGGTTAAATTGGATGTTTTCACATTGGTTTGTTTTTCCACCATAGGGATACACACTTTGTGGCTACAGCTTCTCCTAGACTACTTGGTGAAATTAATGAAACTTTGACAGAATGTTCATTATACATTGCCATTGTTCACAATCTATTTATGGTCATTAGATGATCTTTTGTGGGGAGCGGGGGTTTATATTTTGTGAGCTTTGCTCACAGTTTTTTTTAGATCATCTGGCTAGGCCAGGGTGAGCTTTTGCCACCACTTTGCGTCCGACATTCACCTTCCGTCGTGAACTTTTCATTCAAAAATCTTCTTCTCCTCTGAAACCACTGAGCAAATTGGATCCAGACTTAGTCACAATGGTCCTTGGGTGTCCCCTTGAAAAATTATATCCGGCAGGTCACATTCGACCCTATGGAAAAGACATTCAAACATCTTCTTCTCAGAAACTACTAGTCCAATTATAAACAAAATTAGTCACAATGGTCGTTAGATATTCCCTTCCAAAATAGGTATCTGGCAGGTTGGTACCTCATCCAAGATGGCCGCCAGCGGGAACATAGTTTTAACATTGGAGACTATGGAAAAGACCTTCAAAGATCTTCTTCTCATAAACTATCAGTCCATTTATAAATAAACTTTGATACAATGGTCCCTAGATGGTCCCTTCCAAAAAAGGTATCCTGCAGGTCGGTACCTCATCAAAGATGGCCGCCAGGGGTGAACATAGTTTTAACATTGGACCCTATGGGAAAGACATTCAAAGATCTTCTTCTCAGAAACTACCAATCAAATTATAACCAAACTTAGTCACAATGGTCCTTTATTGGTCACTTCCAAAAAAGGTATCCGGCAGGTCAGTACGTTATAACAAGATGGCCACCAGCGGGGAACATAGTTTTAACATTGGACCCTATGGAAAATACATTCGAAGATCTTCTTCTCAGAACCTACCTGTCCAATTATAATTAAACAAAGCCACAATGGTCCTCAGATGGACCCTTCCAAAAAAGGTATCCAGCAGGTCCATACCTCATCCAAGATGGCCACCAGCGGGGAACATAGTTTTTAGCTCACCTGACCCAAAGGGTCAGTGTGAGCTATTGCCATCACTTGTCGTCCGTCATCCTTCCGTTAAACTTTTCACATTTTCATCTTCTCCTCTGAAACTACTGAAGCAAATTCACCCACACTTTACAGGAATGATGTATGGAAGGTCCTTTACAAAGTTTGCTCATTTTGTTCAGATCCGACAAAAAACATGGCTGCCAGCACGGAACATGGTTTAACATTGGACCCTATGGGAAAATCACATTTTCATCTTCTGCTCTGATACAGCTGAAGCAAATTCAACCAAACTTTACAGGAATGATGTATGAGAGGTCCTTTACAGTGATTGCTGATTTTGTTCCGATCAGACAAAAAACATGGCCGCCAGGGCGGAACTTAGGTTTAACATTGGACCCCATGGGAAAAATCACATTTTCATCTTCTGCTCTGAAACCATTGAGGCAAATTCAACTAAACTTAATAAGAATGATGTACTAAAGGTCCTCAACAATGATTGCTCATTTTATTCCAATCCGACAAAAAACATGGCCGCCAGCATGGAACATGGTTAAACATTGGATCCTATGGGAAAATCACATTTTCATCTTCTGATCTGAAACGGCTGAAGCAAATTCAACCAAACTTTACAGGAATGATGTACTAAAGGTCCTTAATAATGATTGCTCATTTCCTTCTGATCTGACAAAAAACATGGCCACCAGCGCAGAACTTAGGTTTTACATTGGACCCTTTGGGAAAAATCACATTTTCATCATCTGCTCTGAAACCACTGAAGCAAATTCAACCAAACTTTACAGGAATGATGTACTAAAGGTCCTCAACAATGATTGCTCATTTCATTCCAATCCGACAAAAAACATGGCCGCCAGCACGGAACATGGTTTAACATTGGATCCTATGGGAAACTCACATTTTCATCTTCTGCTCTGAAATGGCTGAAGCAAATTTAACCAAACTTTACAGGAATGATATATGGAAGGTCCTTAACAATGATTGCTCATTTTGTTCCGATTCGACACAAAACATGGCGGCCAGCACGGAACATGGTTTAACATTGGACCCTATGGGAAAAATCACATTTTCATCTTCTGCTTTGAAACGGCTGAAGCAAATTCAACCAAACTTTAAATAAATGATGTATGGAAGGTCCTTTACAAAGTTTGCTCATTTCATTCTGATCTGACAAAAAACATGGCCTCAGGCGTTGAACTTAACATTGGATCCTATTGGAAAAATCACATTTTCATCTTCTGCTCTGAAACGGCTGAAGCAAATTCAACCAAACTTTACAGGAATGATATATGGAAGGTCCTTAACGATGATTGCTCATTTTGTTACGATCCGACACAAAACATGGCCGCCAGCACGGAACATGGTTTAAAATTGGACCCTATGGGAAAAATCACATTTTCATCTTCTGCTCTGAAACGGCTGAAGCAAATTCAACCAAACTTTACAGAAATGATGTATGGAAGGTCCTTTACAAAGTTTGCTCATTTCGTTCTGATCCGACAAAAAACATGGCCGCCAGCACAGAACATGGTTTAACATTGGACCCTATGGGAAAAATCACATTTTCATCTTCTCCTCTGTAACTGCTGAAGCAATTCAAGCAAACTTTAAATAAATGATGTATGGAAGGTCCTTTACAAAGTTTGCTCATTTCATTCTGATCTGACAAAAAACATGGCCTCAGGCATTGAACTTAACATTGGACCCTGTGGGAAAAATCACATTTTCATCTTCTGCTCTGAAACCACTGAAGCAAATTCAACAAAACTTTACAGGAATGATGTACTAAAGGTCCTTAACAATGATTGCTTATTTCGTTCCAATGCGACAAAAAACATGGCCGCCAGCACGGAACATGGTTTAAAATTGGACCCTATGGGAAAAGTCACATTTTAATCTTCTGCTCTGTAACTGCTGAAGCAAATTCAACCAAATTTACAGGAATGATGTACGGAAGGTACTTTTCAAAATTTGCCCATTTCATTTCGATCCAACAAAAAACATGGCCTCCAGTCCAGAACATAGTAGAACATCGTAGGGCGGTATATGAAAACTATTCATTTCATTATCTTCTCTGAAACTATTTAAGCAAATTTAACTAAACTGTGATGGAATGGTGTACTGAAGGTCCTTTGTAAAGATTACTCATTTCAATAGGATCAGACTAAAAACACTTGAGCCAATGGAGAACATAGCTTGACATTAGACCTCATTGGTAAAATACATCTTTATTGGTCATGCATGGCATAGAAGTATTTTGTCAGGTGAGCGATACAGGGTCAGTCTCTGAGCCTCTAGTTACATTGGACCTTGTAGAAAATACATTTAAACATCTTCTTCTCAGAAAATACTAGTCCAATTAAAACTCAACTAAGCCACAATGGTCCTTAGATGGTCCCATCCAAAAAAGGTATCTGGCAGGTCTGTACCTCATCCAAGATGGCTGCCAGGGGGAACATAGTTTTAACATGGGACCTTATGGAAAAGGCATTCAAAGATCTCAGAAACTACCTGTCCAATTATGACCAAACTTAGTCATAATGGCCCTTAGATAGTCCCTTCCAAAAAAGCTATCTGGCAGGTCTGTACCTCATCTAAGATGGCCGCCAGCAGGAATATAGTTTTAACATTGGATCCTATGGAATATACATTCAAAGATCTTCTTCTCAGAAACTACTAGTTCAATTAGAACCAAACCAAATCACAATGGTCCTTAGGTGGTCCCATCCAAAAAATGTATCTGGCAGGTCCGTACCTCATCCAAGATGGCCACCATCTGGAACATTTTTTACATTGACCCTATTGATTTTTTTACTTCAAGGGAGAACCTCTGCTCAAATTTTTGATTTTTTATTTGAATTGTGGTCTGAATGTTTTAATTTCAGCAATAAGTATTGCCTTAATTATAAGGGGAACCCGTGCCCAAATTTTTTTTGCATGGTGTTCTGTTATGGGTTGTAATGGATGGTGGAACTTTCGGTTGCCATGAAAGAAACAACAATACTGTGATTCTAGAAAAAAAAAGTATTCTGCTAGATTTTACGTTTTGTTTTTCCTATTAGAAATGCCTTTTATGTTTGTCAGCCATGGTCCAGGTGAGTGATACAGGCTCTTGAGAGCCTCTTGTCTTGTTTTTTTATTAGTCCCCTACAGGCTTCGCCGAAGGGGACTTTAGGTTTGCACTTTGTCAGTTTGTCAGTCTGTCAGTCTGTCACACTCAGTTTTCCGGACCTTTTTCCTATACTATTAAAGATGTTTATCTAATATTTGCTATGTAAGTCTACCACCATGAGTTACAGACCAAGTTTCAGTTTTGTTCTGGATCATTGATTTTGGACAGAGTTATGGCCCTTTAACTTAGAAAATTTTGGTAAAATATTGGTTTTCCAGGCTTTTTTCTAAACTTTTCCTGATATGAAGCTAATATTTGTTATGTGAGTCTACCACTATGAGTTACAGATCAAGTTTGAGTTTGGTTCCGGTTCATTGATTTTGGATGGAGTTCAGGGGCCCTTTGACTTAGAAAATTTTGGTAAAATATAGGTTTTCCAGACTTTTTTTCTGAACCGTTCCAGATATGAAGCTAATATTTCTTACGTGAGTCTACCACTATGAGTTACAGATCAAGTTTGAGTTTGGTTCTGGTCCATTGATTTTGGATGGAGTTATGGCCCTTTAACATATAAAATTTTGGTAAAATATAGGTTTTCCGGACTTTTTTCCTAAACCCTTGCAGACATGAAGCTAATATTTGCTATGTAAGTCTACCACTATGAGTTACAGATCAAGTTCAAGTTTGGTTCCGGTTCATTGATTTTGGATGGAGTTCAGGCGCCCTTTGACTTAGAAAATTTTAGTAAAATATAGGTTTTCCGTACTTTTTTTCTGAACCTTTCCAGATATGAAGGTAATATTTGCTATGTGAGTCTACCACTATGAGTTATAGATCAAGTTCGAGTTTGGTTCCGGTCCATTGATTTTGGACGGAGTTATGGGCCTTGGACTTAGAAAATTTTGGTAAAATATAGGTTTTTGAGACTTTTTTCTAAACCGTTGCAGATATTAACTGATATTTGCATTGTTACTCAACCACTATGGGTTACAGATCAAGTTTGAGTATGGGTTGGGTCCATTGATTTTTAACGGTGTTATGGGCCTTGGGCTCCAAAAACTTTTCTTCTTTAACTATTTTTGCTGGTATAACAAAGAATTATTCCACCGGTAGGGGACTTCTGTATTGCCTTGCAATACAATCCACACTTGTTACTTTTATTTCAATATCAAATTGAGACTGGGTTTGCTTTATTTTGATCTATTGCTAATAAATTTGGAAGGGTAGATTATGTCATCAAATTTGAGGTAGCGTTTGCAGTATATGACAAACATGAGGCCAAAGGCACAAAAAAAGATTTTTTGTTCTTGTCTGATTTTGATGGAGACTTTCTTTTGGTTTCTCAAAGCATATTTAAACAGATACATCAAGAATTTACATTATGCAAAAGTATCAAAGGCTTCTCACCGTTTTCATAGAAGGGGTCAACACTTAAACTGTGTCTTGGAAGTGCGCTTCACATGAAAGATGGCTGCCAGCAGAGGAAATAGTTTATCATTAGAGCCTATGGAAAAGCATTCACCTTGTCAAAAATAGTGTTTTGTTTGCTTTCTTTTAAAATGTGTCTGGGAAGTCTGCATAATATCAAAGATGGTCGCCATGGCATGCTTAGCTTAACATTGGCCCTTATGGGAAAATATTCAAAGGTCATCTGCTCAGAAACTGTAAAGCCAATTGGAACCAAACATGGTCACAATAGTCTTTAGTTGGTCAACTTTGATAAATATTGTGTGCGCCTTATCCGCATCACATCCAAGATGGCTGCAAGCGGAGAACAAAGTCTATTGAGAAGCATTCAAAAAACTCTCTTATCTGAAACCGCTACGCCAGTTGCAACCAAACTTTGCCACAATAGTCCTTGGGTGGTCAACTATCAAAAATGTGTCTGGTTAGTCCACATTTTATCCCAGTTAGCTGCCAGCGCTGAACATATTACTTTACATTGGAATAATTGTTCAAAATGGTCCTTAGTTGATCCTTTAAAAATTGTGTTGGGCATGAATGCACTACATCCAAGATGGCCGGCAGCAGGTAACATAGATATACATTAGAATCTATGGGAAAGCATTCAAAGATCTTCTCCTCTGAAGCTGTAAAGCTAATAGGAACCAAACTTTGTCACAAACTATGTCACAATAGTCCCAAGTGGTCCCCTTTACAGATTGTATTAGGCAAGTCGTCTGGACTTCATCCAAAATGACCGCCAGCAGGGAATTTAGTTTAACATTGTATACTATAGGAAAACATATTCAAATATTTCATCTAAAAATTCTCGGCCTGAGTTGGAACCAAATTTGGGCACAATGATCCATAGATGGACCCTTTAAGAAATGTGGCAGGGCAGATCATTTTTTTTACTTTGATCAAAAATTGAGTTTGTCTAGAAATAGACACTGATTATTTGAAAATTAAAACCTTAAACATTTGTATTATTTTGCCCGTATATGTCAGTTATCACCAAGTTGTGCGATACAAGCTCTTGAGAACCTATTGTTTTATTATACACTGAGACCAAGGATTGCTGGCATATTGTTAAATGGCATATCAGATCATGGATCGGAGAAAATGAGTTTTGTCCTTTCTATGTGTTTGTCTATACTTTCGAAACTTTAATCTTTGCTATGACTTTTGAACTATGTAAGATAAACTTGTCATACTTTGCAAGTGAAATGTTCAAGTGGAGAATAACATGCAAAAAAATAGGTCAGGTTTAATGTCAAGGTCATAGAGGTTAGAATTTAACCTTGAAGTAACAGAGCTACGTTTCACATACACATCCTGTTCAAAAACTGGTTAACATGTTGTTAATATTCATAAGTTTTAACTAAAACATTTCAGTTCTAGAAATATTGGTCATAAGTTTGATACACACAATTGTGTTTTGTTAAAAGGCACAATTATTTCAATATTTCATACTTATTAGGGCCCTGCATCGAGATGCGGGTGCCCTAAAGTTTTCACTTTGTCCGTCCATCCGTCTGTCTGTCTATCCGTCAACAATTTTTTTGGTCGAAGTTTTCTGGGCTTTTACAGGTGGGAATGATTTCATATTTGGTCTGAAGCTTTATGATGATGAGTTGTACCGTGTAAGCAATTTTCAAGTTTGCAGTGCCACTACTTCCTGTTTGCCGATACTTTAACTTTTTATTATACCACTCTATGGATGAAAATTTTTCGTCAAATTTTTCTTGACTTCTACATGTGGGAATGATTTCATATTTGGTCTGGAGCTTTATGATGATGAGTTGTACCGTGTAAGCAATTTTCAGGTTTGCAGTGCCACTACTTCCTGTTTGCCAATACTTTAACTTTTTATTATACCACTCTATGGATGGAAATTTTTGTCAAAGTTTTCTTGGCTTCTACATGTGGGAATGATTTCATATTTGGTCTGAAGCTTTATGATGATGAGTTGTATTGTGTAAGCAATTTTCAGGTTTGCCATGCCACTTCTTCCTGTTTTCCGATACTTCAACTTTTTATTATACCACTCTATGGATGCAAATTTTTGTCAAAGTTTTCTTGGCTTCTACAGGTGGGAATGATTTCATATTTAGTCTAAAGCTTGCTGATGATGAGTTGTATTGTGTAAGCTATTTTCAGGTTTGCCATGCCACTACTTCCTGTGTGCCGATACTTTAAATTGTTATTATACCACTCTATGGATGAAAATTTTCGTCAAAGTTTTCTAGGCTTCTACATGTGGGAATGATTTCATATTTGGTCTGAAGCTTTATGATGATGAGTTGTACTGTGTAAGCAATTTTCATGTTTGCCATGCCACTACTTCCTCTGTGCAGATACTATAAATTGTTATTATACCACTCTATGGATGAAAATTTTTCGTCAAAGTTTTCTGGGCTTCTACATGTCGGAATGATTTCATATTTGGTCTGAAGTTTTATGATGATGAGTTGTACCGTGTAATTAATTTTCAGGTTTGCCATGCCACTTCTTTCTGTTTGCCAATACTTTTAACTTTTTATTATACCACTCTATGGATGAAAATTTTTGTCAAAGTTTTCTGGGCTTCTACATGTGGGAATGATTTCATATTTGGTCTGAAGCTTTATGATGATGAGTTGTACCGTGTAAGCTTTTTTCAGGTTTGCCATGCCACTTCTTCCTGTTTGCCAATACTTTAACTTTTTATTATACCACTCTAAGGATGAAAATTTTTGTCAAAGTTTTCTTGGCTTCTACATGTGGAAATGATTTCATATTTGGTCTGAAGCTTTATGATGATGAGTTGTACCGTGTAAGCAATTTTCAGGTTTGCTGTGTCACTACTTCCTGTTTGCCAATACTTAAACTTGTTATTATACCACTCTATGAATGAAAATTTTTTGTCAAAGTTTTCTGGGCATCTACATGTGGGAATGATTTCATATTTGGTCTGAAGTTTTATGATGATGAGTTGTACGGTGTAAGCAATTTTCAGGTTTGCAGTGCCACTTCTTCCTGTTTGCCAATACTTTAACTTTTTATTATACCACTCTATGGATGAAAATTTTTGTCAATGTTTTCTGGGCTTCTACATGTGGGAATGATTTCATATTTGGTCTGAAGCTTTATGATGATGAGTTGTATCGTGTAAGCTATTTTCAGGTTTGCCATGCCACTTCTTCCTGTTTGCCAATACTTTAACTTTTTATTTTACCACTCTATGGATGAAAATTTTTTGTTAAAGTCTTCTTGGCTTCTACATGTGGGAATGATTTCATATTTGGTCTGAAGCATTTATGATGATGAGTTGTATTGTGTAAGCTATTTTCAGGTTTGCTGTGCCACTGCATCCTATTTGCCGATACTTTTTAACTTTTTATTTTAAAATATTTTCATTAAACAAATGTTGATAATTTGGTACAAAGGAAGTGACTGCCTATTGCGGGGCCCTCCTGCGTTCAGCAGTACCTCTAGTTTTGTTAATCATGGTATTATTTCTGTGTTGACATTTTTATTTATAAGATGTTACATTTTTGCATTTTTATACTCAATTTATGAGACATTGCATTGTGTTAGGTATGATAGATTTATTAAGCAATTCTCAGATCCATTCGAACATTTAAATTAGAAATTATGAAAATTGTTAAACAAAGGCTCCATTCAGATAACTATTCTGTTCAAAATTCTCTTTTCAAAAATTACTGAATTTGGTATATGACAAATGCAGGGAAAAAAACGAAAATCATAATTTTGAAAATTAAAAAGAAACCAGGTGGGTGTAAAAGTCGAGTCAGGTGGGGCTAATGCTTAAGAATCTTATGACAAAGTTATTACTAGAATTTTGTATTTTGTATAGAAATGTCTTTGTTTATAAGTAGATTTTTTATTACTGCATTAGTCAGTGACATAAAATTAATCATATTATTGTAGAATGAAGATAAACGATTGAAAAAGGATTCAGAATGTTGCTATGAATGCGTGGAAAAACAACGTAAGTTGTTTATATTATCTTAGTAACTTTTTGTAGACTGGTGAAAGATTAATTACTAATAGTTCTTAAAAATGTATATCATTTTTATACGACCGCAAAAATTTTGCAGTTGTATAATGGTATGGTGTTGGCGTCGCCGGCGTCTGTGGACAGCATAACTTTGCTTCTAGTGGACGGATCATTATGAAATTTTAGTATTATGTATCTTGGCACACGCGTAAACAAAGGTTTTAATTTTGAGTTGGTGGCCCCGCCCATTTTAGAAAAAGGGGCCAAAAAGGGGTGAAATTGGGTGTTTTCACATATTTGACTGTAGAATCTTTATTATTTATTGGATTTTGATGGGGTTTGTTTCAGTGTGCTCCTGAGGAAATTTCGAATCTGGGATATGCCAACGCATTTCACGTAGCATGTACGGCTCACGAGATATATGGAGCCCAACAGGGGCAAATCCCCCCAAAAATAATTTTTATTTATTTGAAGTCCGATGAATTCCTTGCGAAAAATTAATATGGCACTCAGCTATTAGATTTTTGGTAACTTGTTTCCTTTCCCAGCTATTAGGGGCCGAACGGGGCCAAAATTGTGAATTTGCAGATTATGTAGAATTTTTTTTCTTTTTATCGGATTTCGATGGGATTTTTTTCTTTGGATTCCTCTTGATCTAAGCTTTCAATGGATTTGGCGTATAGCTCTTACTGTTTCCGAGCTAAAAGGGATCAAAGGGGCCAAATTGCAATTTTTCTAAATATGTCAAATCTTTATTTTTTATCGGATTTCGGTGGGATTTTTTTCTTTGGATTCCTCTTGATCTAAGCTTTCAGTACTATGCCAACCGATTTGGTGTAGCTCTTACTGATTCCGAGCTACAAAGCGGCCAAAATTGCAATTTTTCTAAATATGTCAAATCTTTATTTTTCACCAGATTTTGATGGGATTTTTTTCTTTGGATTCCTCTTGATCTAAGCTTTCAGTAGTATGGCAACGGATTTGGTGTAGCTCTTACCGTGTCCGAGCTACAAAGGGTCAAAGGGGCCAAAATTGCAATTTTTTTAAATATGTCAAATATTTATTTTTCATCAGATTTCGATGGAATTTTTTTCTTTGGATTTCTATGGATGTAAAGTTTTAGTTGATAGTAACATATTTTGCATAGCTCTCACGTTTTTTTTTTATCAAAAAGTGATCAAAAGGGTTGATTTTTTCTCTAGTTTGTTTCCAGCTAATAACTGTATCAAGCTTCTTTTTATGTCCATCTAATTATTGTGTCAAGCTCTTTACTGTGTCCACATTCACTTTGAACTACTTTTGTTGAAATTTCAGTGGTCGACATGCTGCGGTCGTATCATGCTGCACTTGGCGTAGCCCTTTATTTAAAATATTTAATTATATACAATGCTGCAAAAAATAGTTGTTTTGTTTAAAATCTGTCCTGACATTAGCTTAAAAAAGTCAAAAATGGATTTTTTATTTTTTTGTTTTGATTTTCAAAACGTACATAATCATGAGTATTGAATACTCTTTTCTTCTTTTACGAATTTCGTGTTTTTTTAGAATACTTTTATTCAAATTGTAAAAGTTTTGAAACAAATTCTAGTGACCATCAATCTTCTGCATGAATAATAAAAATACATAGAGTAAATGCACATGAGGCAAAATGTCTACAAATACATGGTGAAAAAACAAGGGAAAACGTTTAATGTGTTGTTCTTCAACTTGATGTCACCATGAGGTCTTCAACAATGAGCTTTCCTTATACCTCATTCTCTTTACCCATGGACGCAGGGTCATCAACAAACTTATAAATTAACTGGCAAAGTGTTTTTATACAACCGCAAAAAAATTTTGCAGTGGTATAATGGTATGGTGCAGTCATCGTAGTCTTCAATGTCGTCTATACACACTTTTGTTTTTGGTCAATAACTTTAGTTCAAGTTGGTCAATCTTTATGAAATTTTAAGACAGTGTTCCTTGGCACAAAAGGAAGGCTGCGAATAGTTTGNAAAAAAAGGATTGGTAGTTTTCACATATTTGACTGTACATTTTTATACCCCCCCCCCCTGCTTGAAAAGTGGGGGTATATAGTGATTGGGTTGTCCGTCCGTGGTTCCGTCCGTCCGTTACACCTGAGGGTACCCATCTCTTATCCGCTACAAAATTCTCCTGAACAACAGAAATTATTTTCATGAAACTTTAACACTGTCTTTGTGACATAATGAAGATGTGCACCTATTTCAGAATTTGATTTGATTTATTTTGGGTTTTCCCATAGCAAAACATGGACTTTGCCATTACATTATAAGGGGGTACCCATCTCTTATCCGCTACTCCTCCTGAACCACAGAAAATATTTTCATGAAACTTTAACACTGTCTTTGTGACATAATGTAGATGTGCACCTCCTATTTCAGAATTTGATTTGATTGATTATTTGGGTTTCTCATAAAAAAACATGAACTTTGCCGTTACATTATAAGGGAGTACCCATCGCTACTCCTCCTGAACCACTGAATAGATTTTCATGAAGTTTAAAAGTCTTTGTGACATAATGTGGATGTGCACCTCCTATTTCAGAATTTGATTTGATTGAATTTTGGCATTTCCCATTGCAAAACATGGACTTTGCCATTACATTACAAGGGGGTACCCATCTCTTAGCCGCCACTCCTCCTGAACCATTGAATGGATTTTCATGAAATTTTAGTACAGTTTTTGTGACATAATGTAGATGTGCACCTCCTATTTCAGAATTTGATTTGATTGGTTTTTGGGGTTCCCATTGCAAAACATGGACTTTGCCATTGCATTACAAGGGGGTACTCATCTCTTATCCGCTACTCCTCCTGAACCAGTGAAAATTTTTGGGGTTTCCCAGAGCAAAACATGGACTTTGCCATTACATTACAAGGGGGTACCCATCTCTTATCTGCTACTCCCCCTGAACCACTGAATAGATTTTCATGAAACTTTAACACAGTCTTTGTGACATAATGTAGATGTATACCTCCTATTTCAAAATTTGATTTGATTGATTTTTGGGATTCCCATACAAAACATGGACTTATCCATTACATTACAAGAGTATAACCATCTCTTATCTGCTACTCCTCCTGAACCACTGAATATATTTTTTCATGAAAGTTTGACATAGTCTTTGTGAAATAATGCAGATGTGCACCTCCTATTTCAGAATTTGATTTGATTGATCTTTGCGGTTTCTCATAGCAAAACATGGACTTTGCAAGTACATTACAAGTAGGTACCCATTTCTTATTCGTTAACTCCTCTTGAACCACTGAATAGATTTTAATGAAACTTTAACACAGTCTTTGTGACATAATGTAGATTTGCATTATCTGTTTAAGAATTTAATTTGATTGATTATCAAATGGGGGAGTGGGTATATATCGATGAGCTTTGCTCACAGTTTTTCTAGGTTATTATTTATCAGATTTTGATGGGGTTTCTTTCAATGTACTCCTCTGAAAATTTGTAATCTGCAATATGCCAACGAATTTCACCTGACATTTGTCATTTACGAGATAAATGGGGTTCAAAGGGGGCAAATTTCAAAGATTTTATTTTTTTTATTTTTAGTCTGATTTTGATGCAGTTTTTTGCAATGGATTCCTTGTGAAAAATTAACATAGTGCTGCACCATCAGATTTTGATGACTTATTTCCTTTCAAGCTATGAGGTGCCCAGCGGGGTCAAAATTGCAAACATGCAGATTACCTAAAATTTTTATTTTTCATCTGATTTTAGTGGAATTTTTTTTCTTAAGAGTCTTCTCATTTTAGGCTTTCATTACTATGTCAACGGATTGGCATAGCTTACCGTTTCTGAGCTATAAGGGGTCTAAGGGGCCAAAATTGCAATTTTTAGAAATATATGCAATCTTTATTTTGCATCAGATTTGGACAGGGTTTTTTTTTTTTATTCCTCTCATTGAAAGCTTTCAGTATGTCAACAGATTTGGTGTAACTCTTACCGTTTCCAAGCTACAAGGGGTCAAGGGGGTCAGGTTTTCTTCGGATTTCTCTTGATGTAAGCTTTAGGTGGTAGTCAACATATTTTTCTTAGCTCTGGCTTTGTCCTATTAATAAGGGATTAAATGGGCTAATTTTGATTTTCACTAGTTTGTGTCAAATTATATTATGTGTCAAAGTCCTTTTTGTGTCCAGCAAATTACTGTGCCCACATTTATTTTAGTTTACACTTGTTTAAATTTCGGTGGTCGACATGCTGCAGTTGTATCATGCTGCGCTCTACGTAACCGTTTATCACAAATGCTTTTATCTGTTTTTCGACAAAATACACTAACAGGTGACAGTCACAACATATAAACAGCCTCAAGTAACTCATTAGTCTGACACTTTAATGCTGCTTTAATTTTAATATGCTATATTTCCAACTATAAAATGAAGGTCAAGTTCGATTTTGATAAAATTCACACATTTCATTCTTGATTTGTTTGCATTGGTCGAAATATGCACTTTTTTTCGTTTCTGGGTGATAAAAAGTGAGCACTGTCACGAAGACATCTCAAATTAAAGTACGTTATTTTCTACTATTCTATTATTGGTCTGTCACCACGATTTGACAGACCATTACACGTGTTTCTGTTTCACAAATGAGGACAGATATCTTTGGGTAGATCCAGAGTTTGTAACCGGACTGACTAACACAGACTGTGACAAAATCTGACTTTTCACGAGCAGAGTGACGGATGCCACGTGTGGAGCAGATCATGCTTACCCTTCCAGAGCACCTGATGATACCTCAGTTTTTATAGGGGTTCACACTGCTAGTGCTTTAGTTTTGTGGT
>MJUU01029887.1:153210-163537 GCA_002080025.1 Modiolus philippinarum
TTGAAATCATCTGTTATGGTCTTCACGTCGTCTCTATTGTTAGTGATCATATGTTTTATCGTATCGAAGTTGATCATTAAAGAGTTTCTGTAGTTGAGTGTTATTCCTCGTACTTTACATATGGTCATATTTCCGTCCTTGTCATGTCTTTCCAATTTGTAGGCATAGTTTTTCGATCCTCCAGTCAAGAACTCCGTAATTTTGTTGCTTGGTACTTCGTTCGTAAGGTCTCCTAGGTAATCTCCCAATTCGGGTTTCTATTCTCCAGGTCGAGATGTATAAACGATGGAATCGATGTCGGCATATAGGGCACGGGTATTCAACTTCTCCAAATAACTGTACAACTTCAGTCTTGCTTGGGCGGTCGTGTAAGCAGCAATGACTACGTTGGTACGTCCGGACTCCTCTACAAATTGTTCTTTATACTGATATCTAATTTCTACCATCTCATCGCTGACAAAATTGATACCCATAACAAGTATCTGATCACTAGTTAACATGTCGACGTATTCTGCAGGATCACACACGTATTTGATTTGGGGTAGGTTGCTTCTTTGTCCAAATTTTCCCCAAAAGCTGTTCAACATCAACTTGGCTAAAGCTCGTAACCCTGGATTTCTTTGGATTTTATCGTACTCGAGGAGAATACCTTCCTTTTCATGGTACTCTCTGATGTACCTCCATTTATCCTCTTCAGTTTGACACCATTCTGGCCACCCACTGGCTTCCTGCTTCATCTTAAGAAAGGTATTAATTTATTCGGTGAAAAGTCCTCCTGTCTTTGTTGTTTGGTCGTATTGCTCCGTGTCAAAATGCCACACTTCGTATATCTGTTCAATTTTATATCCATGTACCAAAGCTTTCTTGACTTCATCTATCACCCAAGTTCCTGTTGATGCTCGTTGCTCATCGTTGTGTTCACACGGTGTCTGTTGATGTGTGTCGGCACAAGTTTTACACAACATAAATAATAACTAGTTATTGATTTTCGACGAGAGCACTGGAATATAGAGTCCTCTAGGTGGCAGTACTTTACATTTGATGAGTCCTTCGTAGTGTTGAATGTCGCTGAAGTTTTCTGTGATGAGCTCGGGATGCCCCACGGGGATTTTGCCAGTCTTGTTGATGTAGGGATACAGTGAAGTTACATCTGCATACGATATGTCCTGGTCCTGTGCATACAGTTTAAATGCTTCGGTTCTTCCACCATAAAAGGCGTCTCCGGGCTCCAAAGGAGTGATCATCTTGGTTTGTTGGATAAAGTTTCTTAAACTTTCATTTTCCCGAACCTCTTTGTCAAACTCACATTCCCATTTACCAATGTAGATGTAACCTTGACCTTCCAAGTAACGTTTCTTTTCCATGGTTCGTTGATGAAGATCACTCATGGTCATGCCATTGACTGGATTGACTGTGTCAGCACTATAACAATGCAAACAGCCGTGCCAAAACTTTCCGTTAAACTCCAATACTTACTGTGAAAGTACAATTGTTCGTGGGGTTCTAATTTTCGTTGATTTCGTGGTTCGCTAAAACCACGAAATTAAGTTCCAACGAAATGCATTTATTTGAAAGAGGTTCAATGTATAGAGTTCGAAACCACGAATTTATCTACCAACGAAATAGTTATATTTACAAAAACCACGAAAATTGATGTCCACGAATAAAAGAACTTCCACAGTATTTCCCGTTTTCGTTCTCGTAGTATCCATCCACTTTATAGGGTCCGATTTGTTTTTCCCCTCCATTTCTTGCATGTTGTATCTGGACTCCTTCTGTTGCCGACAGGTATTTGAGCCATTGTATTGCTTTTCCAGAATGTTTTTCCTCTGGACGGTATCCTTGAGCTGGAATAATACCGATGGTATCTGGTTGGAGAAATTTCTGTCTGAATACCAAGTTGCATGCTGATGCTATCGTGATACATTGTTGGAATGGTTCTATTCCTCCCTGTCCGTCGGTGGATGTTATCTCCAGGAACAGTTGTCTGAACGTTAAGCAGGCTCTTCTCAATATGTCCACGTCGGAGCGGCAGTAACTTGATAATTCTTTTTGAAAATCGAATGTTTGTTGGTAATTAGTCTCGTACCATTCGAAAAAGGTTGTTCTGTTTTTCGGTTTCATTCTGTCAGGTTGGTAAAACATCAGATCGGGTAAATGGTTGAGAACGATTGATTGGTTTTCTTTCCTATTAAATAAATGCGGGAAATATCCTTTCTTCAATTCCGTCAATCCAAACATCTTAGATAGTTCGGCTAAAGCCACGGGTAAAAAGTTGATGGAATCTATCATCCGAATGCGACATCCGAGGACTTCGATGTACATGTTTTTGGTTCCGTTTGCTATGATCGTTGGCTTCACTCCTTGTTGGTATAAATATCCAAGTATTGGTAACGAATCGTAACCTTTAAAGTTGTGTGCGATGACAGTTGCTCCTTGGTTCTCTCCACAATACAGCCATTTACAAAAGTGTTCGTTTGTGTTGGGTCCGGCAAATACTAATTTGTTCTTCCCACATGTCTGACAGATGCTATCTTTATCTACATTTCGATCCATGCATTTCAAACAGACTTTGTGTACGACGCATAAATTAGGTTTGTGTTCGGAAGCTCCACACTTCATTGATTTGCAATGAGTGCATTTGCCGTTATCATCGGGCGAGTATCCTTTGTCACACTGGATTTTGTCATCTTGGGTGCATTCAAAGTCGAAGAAAATATAAGTCTGTTTCTTTTGTCCCTTGTCGTTACGATGGCTCTGGCGCAGCAGAGATTGTCATCGCTCTGTATACGAATGATACATCGCTTTTCCTTCAGGAACCTTTCGGTGTCCACGTATTCACATTTCTTTCTGGTACCACCCTTGGGAAGGCTAACATGAGTAACATTTAACTGGATACTCTGGTCTAAGACAAAGTGTTCGTTGGACTGCAGCAATCGTTCTATTTCTACTAATAGTATGTCACCTGTCACCTGTCCCATTTGCATGAACGGTAGTCTGGTGGGGAAATCAAGGTCTGGACATTCAAGGGTGACTTGTACCAAATCTTCTTCTTTCAATGCCGCTGGTGAGGTCTGATAAAATGGAGTCGAACAGTTTTTGTAACGACTTTAAAATATCTGGAACATTCTTGACGTTTAGGTTTTTAAAAGTCACTCTGTACTCTGTTGACTCGGTGTTGAAACGTGGTATTTTCGTTTCCTTCTCCTTTTCGATGACGTAATGTTGCTTGGGTTGGGTAACATCTAAGGGTTGAATAGATGATCCGAATCCAATTTGATGTTTCTCTTTCTGGTGCTCGTACAGGTTATCTTTGCTTCTATATAGTAATCCACACTTGGTACACGGAAAGTAGCTGTCGTTGTCGTGTTTTCTCTCGTGTCTGTCGAAATTATCTTTCCTAGTGAAACGTTTCAGGCATATTCCCACAGGTAAACACATTGTGTTCTTTATTTAGTCGGAAATGCTTCAACAGCTGACTCCTTCTGACAAAGGTTTCCTGACAATATTCGCACGTATGCATCTGTAAAAGGTAATACACATTACTATTCAACAACATTGTATTTTATTAATTATCAATACACATTTTTATATTACTACATTATATTATTATTGATAACTTCTTTAATTCTGTATTATTGATTACTTATTTGTTCTCATTTAATAACTTTATTGATCAGTTTAAGTACATAAAAACTTCATATTCGGTTTTATTGTTATTTAAATTAATTAAATTAAGGTCGCTTACCTTTGTTCTGTTTATTTCCGCTAGGTCTGTTCAATTCGGCTGTTAGTTGCAGAATGAGAAAGTTCTTCGACGCGTCTGATTTTATACAGGTAGACGCGTTGTAACGACGGTTCTCATTGGTCGGTTATTTTTGCTACGGGCTTTGTGATTGGTAGATTATTCTGTGTTCTGATTGGCTGGATTTATCACAAAGTCGACATCTGATTGGTTGAATTCCCTGCAATTTGATTGGTCGGTTCATTTTTCTATTGTTACGTTTCTTTTAATAGATCGAATATTCCAGAAGATGATGCAATCGATCGATGGTGTTAATTTTCCAGGTGTATGGATCGATNATTCTATTGAATCATACAGACGCGATATAATAGGAGTGTTTTAATTATTTTATGCTTCGCATATTTTATGAATTGAATTAATGAGTTTTTATTATGTGTTACATGCATTGATTTTCTAAGGATGTTAATAAATTTTAAACAGCGTCCAACACAATTGACGCATTTGTCGCTCATTTTACTTTCATCTCCCACAATTTACCCGTTTTTCTTTTATTTTTGAACTCCTATGACGTGTATATGGTCTCCTCCTCTGACTGTTTAACTGCTGTATCCTCTTTGTGGACTGCTCCTCTGACTCTTTAAGTCCTATTTTCTCTCAAATACTAGGTTTTTCTTACAAATATTCATTTTTCAACTCCCAAATATTCATATTTGACTCCCATTTTTTCCAAGATTCTTAATTCATTGTAATAACAATTCTATATGTTTTATTAAAAATAACACTTCTTTATGATTCGCTGATACTTTAACATGTTTTGTTTGTTCTGTTTTGCTAATTTGTACATATTTTTTTAAGATTTGTTTATTTTGTTTTGCAATTTTTCAAATTTAACACAAACGTTTTGTTTATTTTTATGACTATTGTCAGTTTTATTTCACATGTTTTGCACATTTTGTACGTATTTTTTTTAATTTAACTTTCATTATGTTTAACTTTTATCGCATCTGTTTTTTTTTATATTTGAGTTTTTGTGATGACATGTTGTTTATGATCAACGTTTTTGTACAAGTTTAAGTTTGAGTTAAGGTTTTTGTAATATTTCTTTACACGTTTTAGTTAAGTATGGTTTAGATTTTGTTTGACTTTGTGTTTTTTTTATTAATTTTCAGCTTGTATTGTTTAGTCTTGTAAAATGTTTTGTTTTAATTGTGTTTTTTACGTTAAAATTTCACATTTTCGTGATATTTTCGTGCTTTTTCGGTGAATTTAGTGGTGATGGTGATGATTGCTTGGTTTCAGTGGTGGTGATTGCTGCTGCTGCTGCTGCTGCTGCTGCTGCTCGGCGGTTTGGGAGAATGCTGCTGTTCTTGGGTTTCGGAATTTTGTTATTTTTCCTAAAGTTATGGCTGGGAAGGGTTTAATCACATATGAATAGAGGGCAAATAAGAATGACAAAGTCATTATCAATTTCATGATTTATTTTCTCCGTCATGAGACAGGCACGGGTCGGAGATCCACGTGCAGTCTTTACATTGTATCTGGAGCTGAAGTCCATTAACTGGATGTTGATTTCTTCTGCATCTTCTTGATTCGGGATTTGTACTGTTTCAAACAAGTTGTTCATTGGTTCGTGGGGTTCTATCTTCAATGTGATGGTAAAACCATTCATGTTGTTAGGTTGGACTGGAGCGTCTTCTAGGCTTTGATGTTTAATACGTTGGTACGGGTCGGAGATCCACGTGCAGTCTTTACATTGTATCTGGAGTTAAAGTCTATTCAAGTGGATGTTGATTTCTTCTGCATCTTCTTGGTTCGGGATTTGTACTCTTTCAAACAAGTTGTTCATTGGTTCGTGGTGTTCTATCTTCAATGTGATGGTAAAACCATTCATGTAGTTAGGTTGGACTGGAGCGTCTTCTAGGCTTTGATGTTTGGTACGTTGGTGACGTAATAACACATCCTTTCTACTGCATTTCTGCCCACATTCTTCACAACGAAACTTGTTGGGCTTGATTCTATGTGTACTAGTATTCATGTGTCGTTGGAGATTATCTCGTCTACTAAAGGTTTGGTGGCATATTCCGCAGTTTCGTCTCAGTGATTGACTTCTCTCAGTCATACAATAAGGGGCAGTTCTGGACATCTTATTGAGACTTGCTGTTTTCATTCGTCTCAGTGATTGACTTCTCTCAGTCTGACAATAAGGAGCAGTTCTGGACATCTTGTTGAGTCTTGCTGTTTTCATTGAGTGCCTCTGTTAAGTTCCTGGAACTTCGTTATGTTAAGGTAATGCCTCGCTTCTGTACACGTCTGTTCAGTTCGAAGGTTAGAAGCAGAATGGGAACTTCAGTCGTTGTGACTTGTTATATGGTCGGTTGATCTATAATTGAGCCCCTGTCAAAATGGTGGAACCCCCTAACAGTCATATCATATGAGATGGGACTTCGTTAATGTGTTCAATGGATTTAGAATGACAAAGCTACCCCGAATACATATATCACACAACTATTTAAGTATATTTTATAAAATGCACTGATTGACCCTTGTCAAAATTTTGGACCCAATATTACACCCCTACTATTAGAGATACGACCTCGCAAATGTGACTATTCGATTAAGATGGTCAAAGTTACCCCAAAAACATATATAACACGTCTATATTACTTAACTAAGAAAAAATCGCATTTTGGGCCATTCCCGAAATTTTGGACCCCACGTTACACTTAAATGTTAGAGAGATGACGTAATACATGTCACCAATCGATTTAGATGGTCAGAGTTACCCCAAATACATATATAACATGTATATAGTACTCGACTTGGAAAAAATAGCATTTTGGGCCAATCCCGAAATTTTGGACCCCTATTAGCACCAATACTATAAGAGATAAAGCTTAACACATGAGACCATTGGATTTAGAATGACAGAGTTACCCCAGAGGTAGAGGTGAATGTTAAGGTAGATATTCCAGACCATCTTACCGAGGTAGTAGCCAAGGACAGAGAGGAGGTTATAGACCTAATACTAATACACAGAATAACAGCAATGATAGACAAGAGCCAAGACCAATATTTTGCCATCGTTGTGGTCAGCAAGGACACTTAGCAAGAGGTTGCAGAAATAGACCAGAGCAGTTTAAGAATTTAAACTCAAAGCAGTCTACCCCGGAGGGCAGGAAGTAGACAGTGACACTGAAGGAAGCCCTATACCAACTTGTAATAAAATAACGGAAAGAATACCAGCAGGTTTATGTGGATCACCAACTGAAACAGTTATCTCTATTGAAGGAATTAATACTTCAGCTTTACTTGACACCGGCTCAACAGTTTCAATAATCTCTCAGAAATTTTACAACCAACATCTTCAGCATATACCAGTCAACACTTTGGAAACTTTACTTGAAATTGAATGTGCAGACGGTGAATCACTACTATACTCCGGTTACATTGAAGATACTATTTCCATACCCCAACTTAACCAGGAACATGACTGTATTTACCAGACAGCGATTACAACTCAACTACACCACTTCTTATTGGAACTAATTTTCTTTCGACTGTCATGAACACCTGTTTCAGTATACATGGACCTAAGTATCTACAGACTGCTGAATTAACTACCCCCTGGTACACATCATTCAGATGCATTAGTTTAAGAGAAAAAGAACTCATCAAGAACAAGGATAAGTTAGCTTTGATTAAGAGCGCAGAAAGGAAACCAATTACTCTAGGACCGAATACAGAGATATGCATTTCAGGATACCTGGATAAAACGATCCCGTACCATACAACATCAGCCATGATACAGCCATCATCTCTCTCTGTCATCCCATCCGACATAGATATTGCACCATCATTAGTCAGCTACCAGTATGGAACAAGTAAATTAGTCGATGTCAACATTAGTAATGTAACTACTCGCACAGTTACAATTCAGCCGAAATCCATTATAGCTGAAATACAACCAGTCATCTTACAGGAACAACCAAAAAAGATAACAGAAATTTTTCACCACCTTTATTAGAGCAAGTCAAGATAGACAAATCTTTCAGCAGAGCAATTAACATCAGCAGAAAACTTTATTACATCTTTTACTGATATATTTGCCAGCAGCGACATGGATGTTGGACATACACATCTTGTAGAACACCACATAGATTTGTATGATGAAAACCCATTTAAGCAGAGATATCGTCGCATACCACCATCTATGTATGAAGAAGTGAAGTCGCATATACAACAATTACTCAGAGCTGGTATCATCAGGAAATCATACAGTCCATACTCTTCAAATGTTGTACTCTGCAAGAAAAAAGATGGATCACTCAGAATGTGCGTAGATTTCCGGCAGTTGAACAACAAAACCAAGAACGATGCTTATGCTCTTCCTCGTATTGAAGACATTTTAGACTGCCTTGCTGGAAACTCCTATTTTTCAGTTATTGACATGAAGTGGGGATATCACACAGTAGAAGTTTATGAACCACACAAGGAGCGCACAGCTTTTACAGTCGGTCCGCTTGGATTATATGAGTATAATCGGATGGCCTTTGGACTTTGTAATGCTCCTGCTACCTACCAACGACTGATGCAGGAATGCTTGAGCGACTATCATATGAACATCTGTTGTATTTTTATTGATGATGTCATCATTTTTTCAAAGACATATGAGGAACATCTCCAGCGCTTACAGCTAATATTCCAGAGAATTAGAGAGGCAAGACTGAAACTATCACCCATTAAATGCTCATTCTTCAAGCCAAGAGTTAAATATGTTGGACATATTGTATTCAAAGATGGAGTGGAAACTGATCCTGAAAAAATTGAGAAAGTCTTAGCATGGCCAACTCCCACAACTCCAGAAGAAACCCGTCGTTTTATTGGTTTTGCTGGATACTTTCGAAGATTTATCCGAAATTTCAGCCAGATTGCTCGACCTTTGATAAACTTGATGCCATCACCTCAACCATCCAAATCCAGCAAGAGAAAGAAAAGAGAGCAGCATCCGTGGACATGGGGAGAAAAGGAAAAATCAGCATTTCAACAACTAAAAGACAGATTAGGATCAGCACCAATATTGGCATACCCAGATTACCATCTACCTTTTGAGATACATACAGATGCTTGCATTTTAGGATTAGGTGCTGTTTTATATCAGAAGCAGGAAGGTCAACAAAAAGTCATAGCCTATGCCAGCAGAGGTTTAACTAAATCTGAAAGAAACTATCCTGCCCATAAGTTAGAATTTCTCGCCTTGAAGTGGGCAATTACAGATAAATTCAACGATTATTTGTACGGCCAGAAATTCCATGTGGTGACGGATAACAACCCGCTCACATACGTACTGACTTCAGCAAAGTTGGACTCAACCGGACACCGTTGGCTATCAGCTTTAGCTGTGTATGACTTTGATATCACATACCGCCCAGGAAAAACAAACCAAGATGCGGATGCATTATCAAGACTACCACCATCGGAACAAACCACTTTGTCTAGAGATGCCATCAAAGCTGTTTGTGGTTCAATCACTGTACCATTTGTTGATACACTAGCAGTCAAGCCTGATGTTTTAGACACTATGAACATAGATATGCATCTACAAGTGGAGAAAGACATTGATTGGTCAGCGGTTCAAAAGACAGATCCACAACTGAAACCCTGGATTGATGTAGTAAGATTGGGTACTAAACCTACAAGAGGACAACTGCCATCTAGTCCATTACTGCGTCACTTTGATAAGCTTAGACTGGAAAATGATGTATTATACAGAGATATCACAGTTGATGGAAAGACCATACACCAACTTGTACTACCATCCAGTCATGTACCTATCGTGCTTGAAGCTTTACATAACGAGATGGGCCATCCAGGCCGTGACCGCACCAACAGCCTTTTAAGTGACAGATTTTACTGGCCAGCCATGACCAAAGACATAGAGGATTGGATTTCCCATTGCGACAGATGTCTAAAGAGCAAGAAAAATCCACATAGAGCACCATTGACCAACATCACTTCAACACAACCAATGGAGTTGGTTTGCATTGATTTTCTCTCTTTAGAGCCATCCAAAGGAGGTATTGAAAATATACCGATCACTACACCAGATATGCACAGGCCATACCCACGCGTAACCAGACGGCCAAAACAACTGCTGAAGCTCTCTTCACCCACTTTGTCACTCACTATGGGATTCCAAAGAAACTACACAGTGATCAGGGCCCGAATTTCGAGAGTAAGGTGATTAAGGAGCTATGTCAACTCTTAGGAATCAGCAAATCTAGGACCACTCCTTATCACCCTATGGGAAATGGGATGACAGAGAGATTCAACAGGACGCTATTAGGAATGTTGGGAACCTTAGAACCACATCAGAAAGGTAACTGGAAGAGTCATGTTGCACCTTTAGTACATGCCTATAACTGTACACGCCATGAGTCCACCGGCCAGACACCATATTTCCTGATGTTTGGGAGGGATCCTAACCTTCCAATAGATATTGCCTTTGGATTGACATCTGATGAAGTGAGAAAGCCACAATCGAAGTATATTCAAGAGTTGAGAGAACGTCTTGTCCAGGCCTAT
>MJUU01029888.1:0-28255 GCA_002080025.1 Modiolus philippinarum
CTGCACTGAAGAGACATAAGTTGTCGAAATGCGCATATGCAGAATTTAACTTTATAGTAACTTCGGTATTAAGTTATTTGCTACCACTGGGTCGATGCCAATGCTGGTGGACTGTTAGTCCCCGAGGGTATTCACCAGCCCAGTAGTCAGTACTTCGGTGCTGACCCGAAAGCCGATTCTATTTGGAACCTTATAATATCTAAATTTTTGTAAATTTTGTTGAAAACTAAGGAGTATTTCCCTCATGCAAAGCTCTGTGTTTAGCTGATTTTGGCTTCACATTTAGATCATTTTGGTTATTTGTTGTCTATCAGTTTTTAAATATCTTTGAGTTTATGGTCTTCCAAACGTTTAGATTTTATCTGCACTCAAGAGACATAAGTTGTCGAAATGCGCATATGCAGAATTTAAATTTACAGTAACTTCGGTATTAAGTTATTTGCTACCACTGGGTCGATGCCACTGCTGGTGGACTGTTAGTCCCCGAGGGTATTCACAAGCCCAGTAGTCAGTACTTCGGTGCTGACCCGAAAGCCGATTCTATTTGGAACCTTATAATATCTAAATTTTTATAAATTTTGTTGAAAACTAAGGAGTATCTCCCTCATGCAAAGCTCTGTCCTTAGCTGATTTTGGCTTTACATTTAGATCATTTTGGTTATTTGTTCTCTATCAATTTTTAAACATCTTTGAATTGATGGTCTTCCAAACGTTTAGATTTTATCTGCACTGAAGAGACATAAGTTGTCGAAATGCGCATATGCAGAATTGAAATTCATATTAACTTCGGTATTAAGTTATTTGCTGTACACATGAATTGTATTACTTGTATTGTTCATATTGTATCTATAACTATGTATTTAGTTCATGAGAAAATAAAGTTCAAGTTCAAGGTTTCCACCTGTTTTGTCTTTTTGCCTCTTGGACTTTGGCTGTTGGCAATTCTGTTCGGTAATTTTGGTGTTCCCCAATTATAATCAGTGCATCGTCCATGAGAGACTACATTTGGCAGCATGGACATAAGGCACCCTATTGTAGTAGAAAGAGGTCTTCCATATCCTTCCATTATTTATTTAGGTTTGGGAACCATTCTCCGCATTGTGAGTTTGAAGTATATGATTTACAACATGCATGCCCTTTCTTGTCACCAATAGCGACGATGTTAATGAACGCATCTCGTATTTTTGGTGAATTTGAACGGAAAGAAAACTCATGATATAAATATCATAATCCTGAAGTTTGTCACAGTTCCCACGTCAGCTATTGTTCATCAATATTTAATTAATGGTATCGTTTGATGAGTAGGATGTTTATTCAAATTTCACTTATTTTATTGAAGTAAATTTTGTTGGTTGATAACCTTTTTAAAATCCCCCAAACGCTATAAGTAACAAAATACCGAAGTCGGCGTTAATTTATTTTCTGCATATGCGCATTTCGACAACTTATGTCTGATCAGTGCAGATCAAACCAAAACATTTGGAAGTCCATTAACCGAGAAACATGTAAAGCTGATAGAGAACAAATAACCAAAAGGATCTAGATAGAAAAGCCAAAGTTCAGCTAAGGACAGAGCTATGCGTGAGGGAGATACTCCTTAGTTTTAAACAAAATTTCGTAAATTCAGATATTCAAAAATTTTCCATCCAAACTTAACAAACTTATTCGTAAAGGATATAATTACAGCATTGTTGTTAAATCTTTATTTCTGGTTTTTGTTGGCGAAAATATTGATCATCTCCTAAATGCTTTACACCATAACTAAATTTAAACAATTCTTCATATTGGCAGTAATTGGCATTGCACAATATCACGTACTTCTTCCATAATTGATGATGTTGTTATACCAAATCTATTTAGAAGTATTTCAATTGAAGTTTCATATGTAAGAAGGCTTGATATCATAGTCAACGGAAATTATGTCCTTAGCTAGCTGTCGGTAACTGCGTTTGTCCGGACAGTACTTGCGTGTATTGTCTTCATGTTTTATATACTTCATTGTAAGGGTGCTCGTCTTGATAAGTTGGACTTTTTTCCAGTTTGATATTTAATGTGAGTCTTCTTGTTTATTTTTTTAGCCATTCACCACACATAGGCGGAGGGTTTGGATCCAAGAAAAACGAGTTTAATCCCAGGGCAATTTTTGCGCCTGTCCCAAGTCAGGAATATGTGGGTCATTGGCTTGTCCTTTTCTTTTTTATAAAATTTTAGTTCCTTGATATTTGGGTTTTTGGATGTGGTTTGTTTCCATTGATGTATTCACTTTTTTACCTTTTTGGGGCCATTTAGGGCTTACTATATGGTGTGAGGTTCCTAACTGTGTTGAAGACCGTACAGTGACCCCTAGATGCTTTGTTTTAGGTCGTTTTAACGGGATGTTGTCTCCTTGACATTTACCACATTTCCTTTCTTTTTCTTATTGAAAATTTAAATAAAATCGGTTTTATAAAATGATATCATTTCTAACAATCCTAGATCATTATTTTTTACAGTCAATATATATTCTCCTCTTGGCACCATTAAAAGTTTCAGTGGTTTCCATCTTCAGTTTTTGGAAAATCGCAACACTAAATACTTCTTTTTAAGATAGTATTCTTTTTTTTTTTACTATACTTTAATATTTAGATGTTCAAAATTAAAACTTTGATATGTTACAGACGTATTGTCGTCACATTGCCTATCGCTAATTTCTCATTTCTAGTTATCCTTGCACACACCGTATATGTATCTAAGCCGATAAGATGTACTACAGCCTTCTCCTAAATCAGAGACTTCACGAACAGTCAGAAACCTACCTTTTCAGCAATGCTTCAAACTAATACGTAAATTCAATGGTAATGTCAGCGAGGGTGTGTCATAGATATTTTAACTATCATCGTTTCCATGTTGCAGTTCTTTTTATGAGCCTTCCTTACTATTTTTTTCGCTTTTTGCCTGTATCGTAATCATACACAGGTATACCAAGGGTTTGGAAGATATATGAATATAAAGAGGTGACATACAAATTTTAAAGTAACCAATAATCCCAATCAGTTGTTTTTATACTTGCAGAACGCTTTTATATGTCTTCAGTAATATACAGTTATTGACTGGGTCCGAAAAAAAAAAAACAAAAAAAAAACAGCTGTTTTGTTTGACCCGAGGACTGAACTGTTGCACGAAGCCGTAGAATGAGTGCAACTGTTTAGTAAGAGGGTCAAACAAAACAGCTATTTGAGGACCAAGTCTATAACTGTTTTGTTATACCTTTTCATGTTCGATGTGTTTTTGTCTTTAAAATATGTTTTATTGGTATATCCATCTGCATTACATTAAAGGACTTGGAACTTTCAGTTTTGTTAAAATACGCTCCATTTCATCTGAATACAGTTCACGTCGCCAATTTGGTAGTGCAGACGACAGAAGATCATGTGATATGGGCGTGATATTTTTTAACCAATCAAAATAAGGCAAGTGGTCAACAGTTCGGCTTTGGTCAACAGACTGAAAACTGTTGACTGGTCAACAGATTGATTTAGGTTCAAAAAATAAAACAGACAAATTGTCGATTTTTATTTCCAATACATCTATATAAGGGAAATGTTATAAGGTATAACAAACAGTGTTTTCTTCCATCACATATTTATCTTTTTGTGGCGCTTCATAAACTTTTGTATGTTAGTCAGTTATACAAACACGATCGATCATGCAATGTAATTTATACACATATACCGATTTATACTTGTACTAGAATTGCTCAATACGGTCTTAAAAGAACCTTAACCCCCATATAAATGGCATTGACTCTGAGTTTTTACTTAGTCAATATGCGGGTGACTCCTCACTTGCCAAAGTCACTTGACACCTGTCTCTATATTTTTGATAAATTTGCTGAATGTGCTAGATTGAGAGTTAATCTATATAAGACAGAAGCCATATGGTTTGGGTAAAAAAGGATGCAAGGAAAAATTTCTGCCGGAGAAAAAAATATCTTGGAATTGGTCTGATACTGGTAAATTCAAATTAATTGGTATCAAATATTAATTGTTTGAGAAAGACAAAACTCTGTGTAATGTAACTGAAAAAATCAAAAGAGTCAAAACACTTTCAAATCTTGGCATACAGAGAACTTACATATCTCTTAAAAATTACTCTTCAAAAAACTTTGGTCCTCCCAATTTTTGTACAGTTTTTTACCGTGTTACCTAACCCCGCGTTTCACATATTTAAAGAAATTCAAGATGTCTTCTTTAATTTTCTATAGGATAGTAAAACACATAATTAAAAGTAATGTAACCATAAAAATATATGAGAAAGGGGCTTGAAGATGCCACATATAATAATCATTTGCTATGCGTGAAAATTTACATTGCTCCATAAACTTCTTGATCCTCTTAATTACTCAATGGAAAATTTTACTGTTGGGGTGGTGATTAGATATTAAATTATAATAAGGAAAGATTAGATATCCTGGCAAGAAAATTAAATCCTTTCTGGAGGGATATCCTTGAAAACTTTTCTAAACTTAAACAACAAATTAACTGTACAGAGGCTGTTGATATCCTGAGTTAACCCATATGGCAGAATAACAATTTAAAAATTAACGAAAGTGTGTTTTATTACCCTTTATGACACAGAACAACAATGACATAGACGGCTACAAAATGCAGGAATAAAAATGCAACATTCAAAACCAAGTCACTATAAGAAACTGAGAGTAATATCAGTTGCTCCAGAAGGGTATGCATGTCGTCCTCTGCTAACAACAATTGAGAAAGAACTTAATGTGGAAAATGGGACCAAACAACAACAATTTTGTGTGTGTACTGTGCTATTTGTTACGATTTAACAGAGAAATGCTAAGCAAGTTTGCATATGAAGCCCACATCGGCAAATATTTTGATAAGTACAATATTTTAACCCAGAAACAAATTTTACCAAAGATACACGGAAAAGTCTGATGACGAGGAAAATGTCGATATCAGTATAAACAAATCATGAAAGGTATGAATCATTATGGAAAGTTTATAAAGTATTCAGCAGTACAATTGTTTACAGTTGAGCCCGTTTACATGAAAGTTTGTAAGAAACTAAACATAAATAGACTTAAATGTGTATATGTAAATAAATTCTGTGGAATATTGAAACAGAGGCCGTTTTAAAAAGAAATGCAAAGGTAAATTTCACTTGTTGAAATACTTTTGAGCACAGAGTAAAAAAATGAACATTGTAAATGGTGAATAAAAGGATATGGAGTAAATGCACATGAGACAAAGTCTCTACAAATACATGGTAAAAAACAAGCAAAGGAACAACGCTTTTATTGTTCTTCTTCATCTTGAAGTCACCATGAGGCCTTCAACAATGAGCTTTGCTCATACCTCACAGTAAGTTCAAGACGGCCCCTAGCACCGGTTTAAGCGGAATTCTTTGCTAATTGTCGAGCAACACTACATCAATGTCTTTCTTGGTCAAGGGTGCGGGATTGTCAACAAACATCAATTAAACTGGCAAAGTGCTCTTACAATCACTGTCATCCTTTGCCCGACAAAAGCACTAGTGTCTTAAGCTAGTGGACAACTACAACAAATAAACAAACACAGGGCACTCATCAAGTCGAATGTAAGAAAACTTGGCGTTATAAAATAGTGAGATGTGGGCACTTAAAACAGGTGGTCTGGATTACATTTCGAAATTAATAAAATAAATGCCAAAATTTGAAAGTATCAATAGTATATCCATATGAGAAATTCTCTCACGCACAAGTACACCATAACTGAAAAATATAGAGAGCATACATCTCTCGCACGGGGAACCAGAACATTTTTTATGGGTTAAATGTGTTACAACTCCATAATTGCGGACTTAAGGTTATTATGAATTCTTCAAATTGATTTAAAAGGTGTCCAAATTCAATCAAATTAGGTCCAGGTGTTTTTTCCTAAAATTTGGAGAATTTGTTCCAGAAGTTTAAAGGCTCCCGTAAAATGTTGAAAAATTAACAAACTGAATGATTTAACCAAAACTTACAGAAGAGGATAGCTATAGCTCGCAATAATGGAAAACGTTTCTTCTGACCAAATTTTACAGATTTCAAAGAAATCTTTTCAACCCACACAGTGACAACTTATTTAATCCGTTGTGATGAAAACTACAAGTGTTTACTTACCATTTCTAACTCTTTCCACAAATTTATGAATTCTGTGTTTGATAATTTTCCATCTGTAGAATGTGCTAAACTATTTCTGTAATATTTGATGCGTGCAATATGTGCACCATCAGTGATATGAGAACTGTGTGGAAGATTATCGAATCCGAATGGAGGTGGTGATAGTTTGGGTTTCATGTTCCGCAGCAGACAAAGAAGTAAGGTCACATCAAAGTCCGTTGAAACTGGTGATGGCAAACCTGAAATGAAAAAAAAGGTACACAACGTACACAACAAATCTGTTGAAACTGTTAGGGTCAACATGTATACCAAACAAAGCTTTGTATATTATTACTAATGCTAATAAAATATAGTCTGAAGAATATGTAAAAACGATGGATGGTAATTCCTAAAGATAAATTGTAGACAACAGAAGCAAAATGGATGTTATAGTTAACACTGAAATGCATAACATAGGCAAACGTGAACCGAAGCAAAAACAAAGGGAATTCTCAAATCTTAAAAACAAACAGATACAAACAAACAAAACAACAACAAAAAAGCAACAAAAAAAGAAAAAAAAAACAAGAACAAAAAACAACAACAACAAACAAAACAAATCAAAAAACAAAAAACAAAACACAAAAAAACAAAAAAAAAAACAACATGAGAGACAACATGCTACAGGAAAGCACATAAATAGTTTAATCGAAAAGGAACGCAATATAACTAAAGTAGTAACTACTATAATTTGAGGTATCCAAGGGTAACCACGATCTGATCTACGAATGGCACCTGTCGCACTGAAACCTACAGGTAATTGTTAAAAAGATATTTTGGTAGCTGATTGATTAATGTATTTATTTAACTCTTAATTAAAATCCATGATACGTGTTACTTTTTTAACCCTCTCATGGCACCAAGGTAAATACTTGGTAGTTCTCTTTTTGCATAAAGACAATAACAATGACAAATCGGAACCAAAAACAGCAATTTAAAAAAAAATTGAAAAACACTAACAATATGAATTACCACTGAGATTCTGGAAGTACAAGCAGGTTTCCAGAAAGATAAGCATGATCTGCTCCACCCTTGAAGCTCATACCACTGTTCAATGAAAACAGATGACGAAATACGGGACTTGTGAGTCGTGTTCACTCCGGAAACATTTTTGTGTATTATGCGAAAAAAAAATCAATACATCAATACTTTGAGAGAGAATCACTAATTAATGAACACTGTTGAGCTAAAGGTGATTTATATTAACTCGATTTCTAGCGCTTCGGGTTAATTGGCTTTCGTCAATTAAAATCTAGTTAAAGAATTGTCATATTAGTAGAGCGGCGGATATGTAAAAGTCGCCTATTTACCGAGTTTAAATTACCCAAAAGCCCCATGGAATTTTATTGCTTAATATCATTTATCAACATCTCAACTATCAGAAAATGCCTGTCGTCGCGTTAAATTGTGGTCCCTATGACGTAAAAATGGCGGCTTTTGACGTTACCCTGCTTTTCAATACACACGGGACGGCTTTGAACGAAATTTTATTGAATTCACTAGTTATTCTTGCAACTCAATACAAAAGAAACAAAAATCATGCAATAGTGTACCTAATTATGCATCAATACACCCTTAAAAATTCAAACATAGCCCAGTACGACCGTATACAAACTTGGTAAAATTAAGCATTAAAAGCACCTACCTTAAAATCTTTTACATATTTGTTAATTATGTCTAATAACTGATTTGACAATTGTTTCACGTAACTATTGGCGTATTTGTTTCCAATATACATCATTTCTCCACGTTAATTTTTTTTATCAAAAGTTGTGTTTTGCAAATATTTTCTTCCCGTATTTGAACATTGTTGCACCGATTTGGTTCATAATTTTATAATTAACCCTTTACCAGGCAGTCTGTTTTTAATGATATTTCAACAATATTTCTATTTGTTTGGTGTATGTTTGACATAAGTACCATTCTAAACATACGTAACAGATGTTTATAATGTCTTTATTTGCTCTCCTATATAAAAAAGGTGTAATTAACTAAAGGGTGTGTTTGAGTATTGAGTGTGTTCGTATAGTTTAGATATGAAAATGCAGAAATGTACTTGTTGCGTCAAATCGGAGTCCAGCTCTGCTATGCTAAGCAAAAACTGGAAACGGCAAAGCGTTCTAACGATGAAAACAGATTCACTTAACAAAATATGTGTCATCACTTAAATTGATCACCCCAAAAACTTAAATTTCCTGAAATCATAAAACATCCAAAAGGCTAATATTTCATTTAAATTGCTAAATATGACGCTAAAACTTATTTAAAAGGAAATTGTTGACAGAAGAAAATCCAACAAGATATGCCATAGCGTCCTGTTGTGCTTTTGTGCGCATTTTCAAAGTTGAGAGCCTATGTAAATTCTGTGTGTTTGCTTTTATCGTCGTCTTCTATTTTAAACATGTACTATCTCATTACATAGCTTGTCAAGTTTAGAAGTTTTGTTACGATATGGGAGGAAGCATATTATATATAAAGATTCTAGCTTTGTTTACGACATTGACATCATTGGCGGATCCAAGTGAAGTCGTGCCGCTCGTAGAAAAGTCATTTCTCTTCGAATTTGAACCACTCTTTTCACATTATCTGGATCCTGCCTGGACAAGCATTTGCATGTAGTTGATGGGCTTTTGCCTATGGCCGATTTTTCTTTATCAAAATACAGTAATACGTCGCATCTGTTTTATTCTTCAATGGAATCTGTCATTGCTTGGCATAAAGCACTACTTGATCTCACGCATTTAATTCTCTTTTTCGTGTTCTTGATTTTTTTCCAATGGGCCAATATGTTTTCGGTTTTTCTCTTTACCAATTACTTTGTGTGTTTTACACAAAAAGATGCCCTGTTCATGTGAATAACAAGCAGTTCTTAAGTAAACAAGTATGAACCAAGCAGATTTTGTTTCTAGAAAACATACCTTATTTTAAAACTTAATTGCGAAGATCGCGTAGAGGTTTAACAGCACGCAATAAAGTCACATACTTCAAAAGGTAAAAATAAAAGATAACTATTATAAAAAAATAACCCTCAGCTCATTCGATGTCAACAAAATGTCCAAAAAACCAATGATTCATATGTTGTACTTTGTGTTTTTTTGAATGTCAAACGTAAGAATCATTTAGATGTCCCCCCCCCCCCCCCCCCACACACACACGCTAAAAATATTAAGAGGAAACTTAATTTTGATTTAAATCTTCAATGTCCATGACTGACATGAGTCATAATTGTTGCAGACACCTTGTACAATAGTAAAAACGTGTGTCAAATACCATGTTCTTAGTCAACCTTTTACCGCTCTGTTCATTGTAAGACAAATTGCCCTATTTGACCTTGAAAGAGGTCGAATTCAATGAAAGCTATAGCAGCACAGATCGCACTCTAATGCATTCAAAACTCGGTTTAAATACGACAACTCCAGTGCAATTTATTTGTGTATTGGGAATCCTTTACTTGAAACAATTATTTTACCTCAAGGTCAAAGGTGAATGTCATATGAAAGTCAAATGGTACCAAACATTCAACCTTTTTGTGATACTCTTATTTACCAAATATCTGAAAAGTATGTCAAAAAATTAGTAAGTTATACCCCGGAAAACTAAAAATACAGCTCTCGGGGCTATGACCTTTGACCCTTAAATAAAGTATGTTTTGACCATGTCAGATAGCGACGACAGCCATTTTCTGAAAGAACAAATATTACACTTTCGTTTAAGATAATAAAAGTCCATGGGGCTTTCGGGTAATTCAAATTTTGAAAAATTTGTCTCCTCACCACTCCACTATATGGAAAAAATTATAAATGCACTTCAATTTCATAAATACTTTGTTATTTATGTTGTATATATCTATTTCAATAGGTTTAGAAATCCAGAATTCCTTCTTACTGGTATCTGACGCGATCGTTTCAGCCTTCAACACGAGAGTTCCTATCTCGCAAGTCCTGTATTGCTACAACTCAAAAATTAAACACACACATTTAAAAATGTTAAAATGTATACTGAATTGACATATATCAAGTTATATTTATAGGAGATCATTTTGATGAATTTAAAGAAATTAAAGAAATTGGTGGGTATCCTGAAATAAAGAGAGAAAAAGCATTTGTGTCAAAATTTGCATTGTTAACCTCAAGTGAACAAAAATGTGTCAGAATCTGTCAAAATTTTGAGGGTTAAACTTGAACTGTGGAAAGAAGCAAAAACATACCTTTTAGAAGCTTGTGTTTTTAATAAATCTTCTGTAAAATCATTTATAGGCAGAAAATGTTCTTGATACTTCTGTTAAAATACAATCACAAGAAAGTTTTTTTAACATAAAGCCATGCTGTATTCCTTAAATACTATTATTATCCTGCTATCTGTAATTCTTACTTTATTTTGAAAACATTATTGTAAATTTAACAAAAATTTCCAGAAGTAAATTGTACAGTCTGTATTTTCATAACATGAACTGATGCTTCAATTTTGAGAAGAGGTTAATAAGATTCTAAAGTCGAATAAACTTTCAGTCTTTCAATACAAACCAGTTGTTTAGCACCAAGAACCACAAATTATAGAAAGTCAGCTTTCAGTATGAATCGAAGGTATAGCTGTCTACGTGGTATAGCATGTAGTCACTATAACGACACAAATTAAAGTCTTATTCAAAAATTTCTAAATTAGGGCTTTCTTAAATCCAGATTGATACTGTTTCTGACAAAACTAACTGAACGCTATCAAGATTTGATTAGTAAATATTCTATTTTTATTTCCACTTTTATTGAAATCGATTTTGTTTACATTTTCGGCATTTTCTTTGCTTCTATTATGAATTCACATTGCTTCACAGTTGTATTCTATCCTTATAGGTTTTTCCTTTTCTTGGAACATCGTCGTAGTAGTGTAAAACAAGACGCCAAGAGGAACATTTAACATATATGCACCTTGCATCGTAATGTGAGCATTGACTTTCCAAGTTCCCTAACCTTATCAAAGGTCGACTTACCCTGGTTTAACCCACCATATGCATTTTTTAAAATACCCGTTCCAAGTCGTGAAAATGACGGCTGTCCAAAATTGTTCAGTGTTTGGGTATTTGGATGGTCGGAATTGTTGTCCGTCCTATGGATTTTCCTTACTGTTCTAATTGTCCTTATATGTTTTAATTCCTTTAAAACACATTTTAGTAATACAAAACAAAAGAATTCAACTAATTGGACTTGTTTTGATATGATTTCAGCACTTGAATTTTTACGTGATAATATATTCATTCGTTTCGGTAACTGTATTTATCGCCAGGTCATAGGAATTCCTATGGGTACCAATTGTGCACCACTTATTGCGGACCTCTTTTTGTACTGCTACGAATCTCAGTTTATGACCAACATCAGCAAAGACCCATCTAAACAGCATTTAATTGAAAAGTTTAACAACACTTTCCGATATTTGGATGATATTTTAACTTTAAATAATGACGACTTCAATACGTATTATAAGGACATCTACCCTAGAGAACTTACTTTGAATAAAGCCAGTTCTGATAATCATCATTGTCCGTTCTTAGACATCAATTTTGATATAGGGAATGGTAAATTGAATACTTAAATTTATGATAAAAGGGACGATTTTTCTTTTCCCATAGTAAATTATCCATTTCTGGATGGCGATGTTCCATTAGCGCCATCATATGGTGTTTACATATCTCAACTTGTTCGATTTGCTCGAGTATGTAATAACGTTTGCGATTTTAATGAACGGAATCTTTTCATAACTGAAAAACTATTACATCAGGGTTTTCGTTATCACAAACTTCTTAATACCTTTACTAAATTTTATCATCGATATAAAGACTTAGTTCATAAATACAATGCAACCTGTAAACATCTAATCAAGGCTGGTATTTCACATCCCTTATTTTACGGTAATGTTTTATATAAGAGTAAAAAATGCTTAAACTTGCCCAACAAACTTATAAAACCTTTAAATCGTCTAATTCATAAGGGTTATAAATACGGTATTGTCGTCAAGTCATTACGTATGGCCTTCTTGGGTATTAACATTGATTTTTGATAGGGTCTTTGCATTTTAACTAAACACATTCTAAATTTCTAAAATCTGTATTGCATGGACACGGGTTATGCATTCCGGTATATGCATGAAATCATTATCCTAAACTCCTCACAGGAAGGGATCTTGGTGGAAGCTGTATACTGGGGGTACATAACTTACTTTGTCAGTTGGTAATGGGTCTGGAGCTAGCATGTCAGTTAACTGCTAGTAGTCTCTAGTGATTTCATGTTTATGTCCGTATATTTAGTTCTTTCAGTTCCATTTTTCACAATTGACTCAATCCTGTTGCCAACTGAAATTTACTGTTGTTACGATTGTTTTTTGATTTATCACATTGGCTGTAGGGGGAAGGTTTGGGCCCAATAAAACTAGTTTAACCCCGGCGCAGCAGGTTTGCGCCTGTCCTAAGTCAGGAAATTTATTAAGCCTTTGTTTGTCTTTTCTGTTTATGTATTCTGGTATATGCATGAAATCATTATGCTAAATTTCTCACGGGAAGGGATCTTGGTGGAAGCCGTATACTGAGGGTACATAATTCTATTTGTCGTTTGGTAATGGGTCTGGAGCTGGCATGTCAGTTAATTGCTAGTAGTCTTTTGTGATTCATGTTTATGTCCGTATATTTAGTTGTTTCAGTTTAATTTTTCACAATTGACTCAGTCCTGTTGCTAACTGAATTTTACTGTTGCTACTTTTGTTTTTTATTTATCACATGGGTAGGGGGAAGGTTTGGGCCCAATAAAACTAGTTTAACCCCGCCGCAGCAGGATTGCGCCTGTCCTAAGTCAGGAAATTTATTAAGCCTTTGTGTGTCTTGTCTTTTTTCTAGTTAGTTTACTTTATGTCTATAGGAGTCTAGGATGATGTTTATTTCGCTGAATTTGATTATTCTTTATTCAGGGGCCGACTCCGACCTACCGTTGGGTGTTGGGTTCTCTCACCCTTCATTGAAGATCTTATGGTGGTTTTGAGTTGTTATTACTCCCATTTGGGTTGTTGTCTCTTTGACACATTCCCCGTTTCCCTTCTTTTTTTCTATTCTTCCTTTGTTTTTCTCTTTCACTGTCTCTATTCTTTTTTCTCAATAGTATAATGAACATGTCTATTTTATTAAAAATTAGATATAAGATTACCTTTTGGCGGGTACAATTTGTCCCACTGATATTGTTTAAGAATTCTGCCCTTAATACTCTGTAAATTTGATTTTTCTGCATTCAGTTCACTAGCAAGTTGTTGTAGAGGATGTTGTACGTTAAAATAATCCCTCACCGCCTCTGGGGCTACTCTGTAGCACAGATATACAGCCCTTAGGTGGTTCGTCTCCTCTGTAGACAATAAACTGGTCGCCATACTTTATTACTGTCTTCCTTTTTATTCTTTTTTTCTGAAACATTTGATTAATCATAAAAAAACTGATAAATTTGGCGTCTATGAGTAAAATTGTTTAATCTATACCAAAGTAACGAGCAAGGGTTCTGATACCGAAAAAGATGTTTATAATTGATGTGTACTTTTGATTAAGGGTATTTTGTCGTTTAGTTGATTATCCGACTACTGATGAGCAAACTAGAAACTGTAAAAAAGTTCAAAAATACTCAAAGCTTCCCCCATGCGATTGCAGAATTGATTGATTGCACATTAAAGGTTTAGGGTTTGCTTAGATCAAGATCTTAAGTAGAATCAATATTAAAAATAATGTAAGTTTCATGCTAATCAATAAATGCCTTCTAAAGTTATGTTTCAATTTTTATGAGAACACGCAAACCTGAACTTGGACATGACTGACTTAGCTGCGGAACCGTAGCTCTATAGGTCCTTTTATTTTTTTCTGATTTGGCGGACCATAGAGCTACGGATTTTCCCCTATATAGGAGTTTCCGCGAATCCAATTAATGACGTCACAATATCTAATTTAAATATGCAAATTAGCATTTTTGGTTGGCAAAGCTGAAGAATTATCACTATATAGCACTGGGATAGATTTTTTAATCTTTGATAACTTTTTCATTATATGCACGATTTTGGATCTGTAAACTGCATGTTAAACATCAAGATATTCATATTTTTTCTACCGATTTACTTTTTAATAAAAATGGATAAATTTTTTCTCATGTAAATTTCAAAAATGTGAAAGTTTCAAAAGATTATATGGTTTACAAAATACGCTAATTCTATATATATCAAAAATAAAAAGATGAAAATTTTTACAACCTGTAAAAGTGTAAACATTACATAATTGAGATAAAAAATAATTATCCATTTATCTTAAATAACAAATTCTCACCAGTTAATTGAAAATGACATTTTTATGACCCTAATCAGTGACTACGATTTCTTGCCAACCAAAGGTAATTTTTCAAGCTTGTGACGTCACGGCGGAAACTCCTATAAAACTTGCGATTTTGCGACACGAATTTTGTCGCACGTTTTTTGACAACCGGACGCCAAGCGGGGTCAGTCTCATTTATGCATTTCGTTTCTTTAAATGTTTATCCGCAACCTTCCATATTTATTTACCAATAAATATTCATTTCCTGCTCATTATCATAACAAATGTCATCGTTGGGGTCAAACCGCCTTCGGCCATCTTGCTGACATCAATCTCATTGGGAACGAGACTTTTCGGGAGGCGGGACTAAATGCAAATCGTATCCTAAAGTAAATATTTTGTCGATCTCTGATTTGAATAGCAGCATTTATCACTTTTGCAAAGCTTTTTAAATGCAAAAAATTAATTCATCTGCATTTAAGAAATATTCTTAATGAATTTTGAAATATCCGTTCCGGACATAATCTGGCTTTTATTGCCGCCTCTCGAAATGTCACGTGACTGCGATGTTCAAAATGGCAACTAAAGTAGGCGGGATTACGTTTATATTTGGACAATTTCCTTTATAAATAGAAAATAATTACTCACCTTGCATAATTAAATGTTGTAAGTATTAGAAAAATATGGATGGAAACGAAATAAACACACTTCGATAGGCGTACTTGGCGTCCAGTTGTCAAATAACTCCCAGAAACGTGCGACAAAATTCGTGTCGCAAGAGTCGCAAGTTTTATATAGGGGTAAATCCGTAGCTCTATGGTCCGCAACTATCAAAAAATCAGCACAAGGACCATAAGAGCTACGGATTTACCCCTATATACAACTTGCGACTCTTGCGACACGAAGAGCTACAGCTATGACTGGCTCAAAAAATCATGGCAGTTGAATACTGAAGGAGTTATCCAGACAAATGATGTACCTATAAGCAATAAAAAAAAATTAACGAAGTTTAACAATGAAGATTTTTTAGGAATTGTAAAAAATCAAAATCAACGTTTTATGCATATTTTTGACCATTGACCTGAAGATTTTGATCCAATGACCTTTTTACAGGTAAACTGGCGACACGAAGAGCTACAGCTATGACTGACTCAAAAAATCATGGCAGATGAATACTGAAGGAGTTATCCAGACAAATGATGTACCTATAAGCAATAAAAAAAATTAACGAAGTTTAACAATGAATATTTTTTAAGTATTGTAAAAAATCAAAATCAACGTTTTATGCATATTTTTGACCATTGACCTGAAGATTTTGATCCAATGACCTTTTTACAGGTAAACTGACCTGTCATTGATACTACCGATGTATACTGAAATCCATGACAATTTATTTACCAAACCTTCCGGAAAGTTTTGAATTTGATTTATCTTTTTAGTGCGACAGTGTTTCACCAACAGACTAGGCTGCTTGAGCTAGCCGGCAGTTAAGCTCCTTGACCCATCTTCTAAATTACGTTTTGTGTTTATTCTTTCCATCCCAAGATTGTGGTCTTGGAGTTAGTAGTCTACCCGTATTTGGCTTGATTTGTATGTTTATTATACTATGGAAAAACTGGATAGAGTATGGGGAGGTTTTGGTACATATAAACCGGTTAAACCCTATCACTAGCTCTTGCTTCTGCCTACCAAGTTCCTATCGTTGTCTACGTTGTCTTTTGTCTTTCATTGTTTTTCTTGTTCATTTCCCAAGTAGATTGTGGTATATGTGATTGTAATTTTTGGCCATTGTTGGTGTTTCCTATTATCTTGTCTATATTAATTAATGCGTATCTTATATAGATGCACAATCAAACTCCAAAATAAAAACATTGTATCTTAAGAACTGTAGGAGCAGTTATCCGGACAAATGACATATCCTGTAAGCAACAATTTCCATAAAAATGTCCAACAAGGTGGATATTTCTGAAAATTTATAAAAAATCAAAATCCAAAATGTTTGCACATTTTTGGTATATGCACAATTTATTCCAAAATAAAAACTATATATCTTTTAAAAAACTGTACGAGCAGTTATCCGGACAAATATACCTAGAAGTGATACTGACTGGCTGACCAGTCAAAAACTATACAGTTCCGGGGATATAATATACATAACATGTTAAAATGTAATCATTTTTAATTCACATGTGAACAATTCCCCGTGTTAGATATGTATGCTCTTTACTTTTCTTAGATATGGTGTACTTGTACATGAGATAGTATCTCATGTGTACACTTTGTTCAATTACTATTAACTAAATTTATGTAAATTCTAAAAACTAAGGTTTAACTCCCTCCATTTTAGTTTTGTCCTTAGCTATATTTTATATTACTGATTATTCGGATTTCGTTTGGTTTTGAACTCATCTGGCCTAAAAGGCCATGTGAGCTTTTGCCATCACTTTGCGTCCGTCGTCCGTCCGTCTGTAAGTCTGTCAACAATTTCAAAAATCTTCTCCTCTGAAACTGCTGGGCTCATTGTAACCAAACTTGGCCAGAATCATCACCATGGTATGCACTTTCAAAATTGTGTTTGATTAGTCCGCTGGTCAATCAACATGACCGCCATTGCTAAAAATGGAACATAGGGGTAAATTGCAGTCTTTGGCCGATAACTCGAAAACCGTTACAAATATCAAAAATCTGATATGGGAGTGAAAATGATCAGCATGATGAGATCTTTTGAAGAAAGACGTCTCGGAGTTATAGCCAAAATTTTTGCATTTTTTATTTTTTATTTCAAAATATGTAACAGATAAAGGTCAAGTGTAAATTGCAAAAATATTTGGCATATCAAGATCTACCCACCCTGAAATTTTAACGAAAGTCCAAAAACCCTTGTAGGAGTATATACCCTTTTTTCGTTGAATTTTAAAAATTTTCATATTTTTCGACTTTTATTTCCAATAGAAGATGATTATTAAAATATTTGGCATGCTGTCGCGACTTCAAAACTGGTGTTGTATATGTTCAAAATGGCCACCAAAAAGGGCGGGAAAATTCAACATTGTAAGATTTCAATGAAATTTGGTTTCTAAATAGACATTGATGTGGCAACTTCAAAATTGATGTTAAAAATTTTTCGTTGACAGCCATTTTCAAAATGGTCACCAAAAAGGCGAGAAAATTCAAAATTGTCAGATTTCAATGAATTTTGGTTTTCAAATTGTTATTGATGTCATAACTTCAAAACATATGTTAAAATTGTTCGTTGATCGTCAAAATAGCCGCCAAAAAGGCGGGAAAATTCAACATTGTCCGGTTTCAATGAAATTTGGTTTCCAAATAGATATTGACGTCGCAACTTCAAAGCTTATATGTAAAAAGTTGTTCGTTGACAGCCATTTTCAAAATGGTCGCCAAAACAGACAGGGAAAATTTAACATTGTTTTATTTCAATGAAATTTGGTATCCAAGTGGATATGGATGTAGCTACTTCAAAACCGGTGTTGAAAAGTGTTTGTTGACTGCCATTTTCAAATGGCTGCCAAAAAAAAGGCTTGAAAATTTAACATTTTCCTATTTCAATGAAATTTGGTTTCCCAAATAGATATTGATGTTGCGACTTCAAAACCGGTGTTGAAAAGTGTTTGTTGACTGCCATTTTCAAATGGCTGCCATAAAAGGCGGGAAAATTCAACATTGTCTGATTTCAATGAAATTTGGTCTCCAAATAGGTATTGATTTCGCAACTTCAAAACTGATGTTGGAAATGTTCGCTCACTTCCATTTTTAAAATGGCTGTCAAAAAAGGCGGAAAAATTCGACATTGTCGTATTTCAATGAATTTTGGTTTCAAAATAAATAATGTTGCGCCTTCAGAACAGGTGTTGAAAATTGTTTGTTGACCTGCATTTACATAATGATTTCTCGCCTCCAAATTTGTTTTCAAAAAGTGGTACTCAGCAAGAACGTTTTTGTCACAAAAGCCCAATAACGAAATATAGTAAAACATGATCAGATACAGTTCAAGATATTGGTGGTGTTCGAGCTACCACAGTTTGAGAGACTTTTAAGATCGACTGCATTACTTACAATGTTAGCTTGATTGTGGCATCTGAAAGCCAGGTGAGCAATTCAGGCTCCTGGGAGCCTCTGGTTATGAATTTTAATTACTTTTTGAAATTACGGATTTCCTATGTTTGGGTTCTAGTACTGCTAATGAGGAATTAATTTCCGAAATGGCCATATAGTTCATTAAAAGTATTGCAGTTGGAGTTAACATATGTGTTATGGTCTCATTTTTATTTATGTGAATTTACAACGGAGGTAGAATACCGAAGGAACAAGGGAAGCAATGACCACAAAAGGCATGGAAAAACGACAACAGAGAAAAACAAGGACGCAAGACAGCTACAAGAACGGAAGTAAAAAGAAAACATTAATAACGAAGGCACTCATAGAACAATATGAAGAAAATGCTGATATCAAAATGGCATTAAGGCTTATAAAATTCAATATTAGTTTGTAGATGCAATGTGCTAACTTCGTACCTTTTATTTCATCCAAAAATTTACATCGGTTTTGGGATGAGAAAAACTTTGCCGCGTGTTATACAAAGATGAAAAACACGGACCCAATTAAAAACCATGGGTGAGATCAGGTGCACCGGTAGAGTAGGTAACGCCTGCTTCTTATAAGACACCAGTCGTATTGAACATGTCAAATCCGGTATTAAGTTCAAATCGATTACAGGAAACGACAATTAAGCTTTTAAAGGGAAAGATCTGTTGTCCTCTGCGAAACATATATCCCATAGGTGTTGATGTCGAGCGTAAAACTTCTGTAGTGATGACGTCAAGTTTTGTGTAGTATACCCTTGTTTAAGTAGCCTATTTGTAAGCAACCGACCTCTATCAAGGTAGTCACTGTATCAGCCATAGGCCGAGAACAACTACGAGGTTAACATGGACATGTTCACATTTACTCTGAAAGGATGGAGACCGGAAGAAAACAACAACAGTAAAATACTTCTACATGATTATGACAGAGTCAGAGAAGAAATGATAAAGTTACAACCAAAATGAAAAAGTAAAGACCGAAATGACACAGTTAATTCAAAATGTCAAAGTAAGAATCAAATGACAAAGTTAGAATCAAAATGACAAAGTTAGAATCAAAATGACAAAGTTAAACCAAAACTACAAAGTTAGGAAAGAAATGACAAAGTAAGAACCAAAATGACAAAGTAAAAACCGAAATGACAAAGTTAGAATCAAAATGACCAAGTTAGAATCAAAATGCCAAAGTAAGAATCAAAATGACAAAGTTAGAACCAAAATTACACAGTTAGAAAAGAAATGACAAAGTAAGAACCAAAATTACAAAGTAAGAACCAAACTGACAAAGTTAAAAAAAGAAATGGCAAAGTAAGAATCAAAATGACAAAATTAAAACCGATATGACAAAGTTAGAACCAAAATGACAAAGTTAGAATCGACATGACAAAGTTAGAACGAAAATTACAAAGTTAGAATCAAAATGACACAAAGTTAGTATCAAAATGACATATTAGAATCAAAATGAAAAAGTAAGAACCAAATGACAAAGTAAGAACAAAAATAACAAAGTTAGAACGAAAATGACAAAGTAAAAACCGAAATGACAAAGTTAGAATCAAAATGACAATGTTAGAATCAAAATGACAAAGTTAGAACCAAAATTACACAGTTAGAAAGGAAATGACAAAGTAAAAACCAAAATGACATAGTTAGAACCAAAAAAACAAAGTTAAAAAAAAATTGCAAACTAAGAACCAAAATGACAAAATTATAACCGAAATTAAAAAGTAGAACCAAAATGACAAAGTTAGAATCAAAATGACAAAATTAAAATCAAAATGACAAAGTTAGAATCAAAATGACAAAAATAGAAACAAAATGACAAAGTTAGAATCACAATTACAAAGTAAGAAACAAAATGAAAAAGTTAGAATCAAAATTACAAAGTTGGAAAAGAAATGACAAAGTAAGAACCAAAATGACAAAATAAGAACCAAATTGACAAAGTTAAAAAAGAAATTGCAAAGTAAGAACCAAAATGACAAAGTTAGAATCAAAATAACAAAGTAAGAATCAAAATGACAAAGTTAGAACCAAAATGACAAAGTTAGAACCGACACGACAAATTTAGAATCAAAATAACAAAGTTAGAACCAAAATGACAAAGAACAATATTACTAAGTTAGAATCAAAATGACATGTTGGAATCAAAATGACAAAAATTACAATGTTGGAATCAAAATGACAAAAATTACAATGTTGGAAAAGAAATGACAAAGAAAGAACCAAATTGACAAAGTTAAAAGAGAAATGGCAAAGTAAGAATCAAAATGAAAAAGTTAGTACCAAAATGACAAAGTTAGAACCAAAATTACAAAGTAAGAATCAAAATGACAAAGTTAGAACCGAAATGACAAATTTAGAATCAAAATAACAAAGTTAGAATCAAAATGACAAAGTAAGAACCAAAATTACAAAGTTAGAACCGAAATGACAAAGTTAGAACATAATTTACAAAGTTAGAAAAGAAATGACGAAATAAGAACCAAAATGACAAAGTTAACAAAGAAATGGCAAAGTAGGAACCAAAATGACAAATTTAGAACCGAAATGACAAAGTTAGAATCAATATGACAAAGTGAGAACCCGCTGCACATCCGTCAAAATAAAATGACAAGAGCAAAGGTTGTACCTAAAAATAAGTGAAGTACGATAGTGGAGATAAAACGACTTATGCTAGATCTTACAAGTGCGGATAAGTCACTCACATATTGCTATAATACACCATTAACTGATATGGGCGCATTCATTTAATAAATTACACTCTATACGGGACTTTCGAGATAGGAACTCTCGTGTAATTGAATGCGACAACGATCTCCTCAAATACCAGTGAGACGGAGTGACTGGATTCTTGGTCTATTGAAAGAAATATATACCACATAACAAACAAAATATTCATGAAATCGAAGTATACAATTATAATTGTTCCTACATGACAAGTCTTTAACTAAATTTTAATTGCCGAAAAACAATTAACCTGAAGCGCTACAACAGATTGAATAAAAATCAACCTTTGCTCAACAGTGTTTATTAATTAGTCAATCCCTTTCAATGTACTGATGTATTGATTTATTTAGTAAAGTATCAGAAATGTATTCCGGTTTGAACACGACTCAGAAGTCCCATATGACAAAGTTAGAATTCTAAGCCCGATGCCAATTCCTATATGATCTACCTGAACAGCAAATGCTGTCACTTTTTAATGAAGAAGTTACATAAATATAGTCTCTAACATTGTTTCCAGTTTATTACGTATATTTCTCACATCGAGATAGTTAAATTTTCACATTTTAAAGTTCGAGGTTTATCCGAGAACTTTAAAATGTGAAAATTTAACTATCGAGATGTGAGAAATTCGTAATAAACCTGAAAACAATGTTAGAGATTGTTTCTCTAATTTCTACTCAATTTATTTGAAGTAAAGCGTTTTCCGTAGTCTCCAGTCTTAAGTATGCCGCCATTTTGTTGCTATCATCGTTGCTATGTGTATCATTGCGCCATTCATTGAAAGGGGTGTTGAATATAATAGTTTTGATAAGAATGTCATATTTTCAGTAAATTGAGTTATCTTGGTCATAAAAATGCAAAAACCGTTTCGCTAGACAATGATGCAGGTGTTAATTTCATCAACATCCGGTTGCACTATTTCTAAAAACTGACACGAGAAACTTACATGATTGACCAATCGCCAACTGAGATCAAGTAACTCCCATGTTGATTATCATTTCGATAACTCACTAGTCAGGAGGTGTTTAAATTTGCTAGAAATTAGAAAAAGATTCTTATATTCTTTGAAAAGAATCACTTTGTTCCCAAGAATTAAAAAATAGAGCTGTGCGGCATATTTCCCCATTTTGCATAGTCCCAAATATTGACCCTTTAGGAAAATTCCGACGTCCCTGCTCCACCCACTACTAAAATCTTATTCAAGAAAATAGCCACCGCAGGTCCTCATTTTTATACTGTCTACATACATACCTATAAAATAACATATGCTTTGATTCCAATGCAACAACTTTTTGTACCTACTGCACTTGAATATGCATATGTAAAAGTCGTGGTTTATTAGTTGTTATAGCCGACTATTTATTATTTGAGTGCACAATCGGGAGATTAGTCACCTATGAGCTCCGCCCAGAGTCTTCTACTATATAAAGACCATTGCGCACATTTCAAGACAGTTAATCAATAACTTTAAAACATATTTTGATGGATTTAATGGAACTCCTGATCATTTTATGTAACCTCTAATTATTCGATGATTGAATATGTTATTCAATCAATAGAACATTTAGCTGATTTACTGTGTTTACTTATTTATTTGAATTCCAATATATGGTGACGCTACATTGTGTTTATATACTTACAGAGACAAGATGTAATAGAGACTCAAAAACATGGCTGGTTGTGATTGGTTGTTAATACATGTATATACGTGTTTTATCGAAATGGCTATGATATGGTAATATCTGGAATATAGGGTTTTAGAATGGGATTTTTCATATTGGTCCTGTATTATGTCTAAGGACGGTCGTATTGGGCCGAGGACAGCCGTATTGGGCCGAGGCAACGCCGAGGCCCAATACGGCTGTCCGAGGCCCAATACGACTGTCCGAGGACATAATACAGGACCAATGTGAAAAATAACATTCTATGACGCCTTTATTAAATAGTTATGTAAAAATATTTACTATCGATTCAATGGCAACAAAAATGGGCGAAGGACTTGTCAGTCAATTTTTATGTTTACTTTTCCTTCATTCTCAAGTTTATTTTCATGTAATTCTTCTATTTGGAACAGTCGACAACATTGTAAATTTGACTTGTGAATGCGTTTTTCATATATGATGTCATGGATAAACATTTGAGATGACCGTCAGCCGCGCAAATGACTCAAGTTCAATTCAGCGAGTGGTGGTTACCTGAAAAAGATTTACTTATCTGATCTTTGTAGGATTTTGTGTTGAAATCTGATTGTTGACATGTTTGAATACTATGATGTTTCATATTAAAAATCACTGAACTATCAAAGTATTTTTCAGAATGTCAACAAACCAGCGTTGTCATTGATGTCCTTGAACTTCTGCAAATTAAATGTAGAAATACGGAATCGGATCCCGGAAATGAAGCTGAATTTCCGTTTTAAAATAAATCGTAATAAAAAATGAACGATTGATTTACATTGTAGCAGTCTAGCAGATTATTCACATGAAATTATGTTCTGTTCATGATATTGCCGCCATTTTGTTGATTTAATGAACCGGAAGTCCGTATTGGGCCTGGTCGTATTGGCCCAGTAAACCCGTATTGGGCCAGTAAATCCATATTGAGCCAGTAAATCCATATTGGGCCTGCTTGGCTGTATTTGTCCAGTAAACCTATCTATATTTGCTATAAACATTTTGTATTGCATAGCCAATTTTAATCATATTTTACATAACTATTTAATAAAATAAAGTATTTGTTTTAATCGTTGCTCTGTCTTATATTTTATTTCAATAACTATTTTATTTATTTAATTTTATTTTTTTTTTTGCGAAAATGACGGTGGTCACTTAAACCAGTAATAAAGGTAAGAAGACATATGGTTTACCGTTTTTTCGAGCCGAATTTTTTCATATAAGGAACTCGGTTGATAAAAAATAATTTAAATAGTTCGGTGGAACAGGAACAGGAATTGTAAGTGTTGTCGCCTATCTTTTAGAACTTGTCATAGCGGCGGCCTAGTCGATTTCGCTATTTCTGATGTAGTATTAAAGTAATAATAAGCAACAAAAAACTGAAATTACAGTATATTCGAGTTAATATAGAAATGTAAAAAGCTTACAAATGGAGTTCAGACTCAAACTGGCCTAAGTAAATCCATTTAACATTATAAATTATCCTTCATATTGTTGTTTAAAATAGCTTGAAATTGCGTCTAATTTAAAAGCCTAAATCTATATTCAATTGGCAAAAATGCAAAGTGATTTAAAATCATTAGAGATAGTGTAGATTGAATTCATATTACCAAGTGTTCCATTAAATTGTTTTGAATATAAAGATGACAAGCCTTCATATGATATTAAAGACAAATTTAGTGTTTAAAATTACAATGTATCGATTGAAATGACAAGCAATAAAAGTGTCTTTGTTATGTTATGCATTGTATTAATTGTGTATAATGCTTCTATATAACATTATTGCAAAAAACTTGATGTTTTGCATAGTTTGTACTACCCTCAATGTTTCGCCTCTGTTGTTCTTTTTGTCGGACAGAGGATTTCAGCAGTTGCAAGAACATTTTGCCAGTTTATTTTATGTTTGTTGACGATCTGCATTCATGGGTGCAATAGCACGGATGTACCGTTGTTCGAAATCTAGCAAAGAATCCCGTTCAAACCGGTGCTTGGAGCCGTCTTGAACTTACTATGAAGTAAGAGTAAAGCTGGAGGCCCTATGGTGGCTTAAAGATGAAAAACAACAATAAAAGTGTCGTTCCATTGCTTGATTTTACTAAATATTAGTAGAAATCTCATGTGCATTTCATTGTTCATTCGAAAAATAGACAGACCTAGAGCACCCCCTATAGTCCATACATCACGTAAAAACGATAGAAAAACAATGTTACCGACAGTTAATTTATTTATGTCACATATAGCAGGGTGGTTTAGTATATACTAAGGCTATTAAAATTATGCAACATTTATTATGATAGCTATACCACAACATGGGCTCTCTTGAAGACCAAAACAAAGTTGAAATTCCAACAGACATAAAAATTATTACTCCATCAAAATCGTGTGATATTGAATGATTGTCTTGCTCTCTTCTACACAATTTCAAGACTTTAAGAAATTAATTATCTACATTTTTTATGTCGTCTAGACTTAGTATACTAGGATACGTATATCAAAATCATATTCATATATATTGGAACATTGAAAAACGAGACTGTAGATCAAGTCAAGTAAGCTTTATTTTACGCCAGTGGTAAAAACACGCAGTAGGCTGTAGAGATTTTCTTTTAGGTGAAAATTAGTTTTGACGTACAATGCGCTATAAGTAAATTAAAATGTAGGATTTCAACAAGTACTTGTCGAATCATTAGTGTATTAATGTAGATAGGAGCAAAATTCATTGCTGAAGGCCTCGTGCTGACTTCAAGATGAAAAACAACAATAAAAGCGTTGTTTCACTGCTTGGTATACCGTGTAATTGTAGAGTTTTCTCTCATGTGCATTTACTCCGTTACTTTCAATGTTTGTGAAAATGAAAACCCCAATGACCATAACAATGAAAAAAAAATGATTTATTCCTTTAAAGCTAAACAAAATACAATTTAGTGCATGCTGAATTTAAAAAATCTTACGTTCAATTGACACTATTGTTGTTTTTTCCAGACATTGGGTATGATATAAATTATTATACTCTATACAAAGTAAAGCAGTTCCACAAGGCATGAAACAATGAAAACATAAAGGGCTATGCCGAGCGCAGCATGATACGACCGCAGCATGTTGACAACTGAAATTTTAACAAATGTAATATATATGAATGTGGACACAGTTAAGAGCTCGACACAAACTAAGGCACATCGAAATTAGCCATTTTGATCCCTGGAAGCTGAGAATCTGTAAGAGTTATGCTAAATCTGTTGAAATATTACTGACCGCTTACATCAAGAGGAATCCATAGGAAAATCCCATTGAAATCCGATAAAAAATAAAGATTTTAAATATTTCGGAAAATTGTTGATCCCTCTGACCCCTTTAAAGCTCGAAACTTTAATAGCTACGAAAATTCGTTGCCATGTTGCTGAAAGGTTTCTACAAGACAAATCCAAACAAAAAAATTCCAACGAAATCCGATGAGAAAGTTTTGACATATTTGTGAAAATTGCAAGTTTGAGCCCTTGGACCCCTTACAGCAAGGAAACTGTAAGAAATACAAAAATAAATTTATAGAAATTAATATGATTAATGCAAAAGATCTGTTGACATACCACTAAAAGCTTAAGACAAGAGGAATGCTTCGAAAAAACTCATCAAAATCAGATGAAAAATCAAAATTTTAGATAATTTTCACATTTGGAATTTTGGTCCCGTTTGGCACCTCACAGCCCCGAAATGAACAAAAGTTATCAAAAATCTAATATTTAAACACCATATTGACTTTTCATAAGGAATCCATTGAAAAAAAAACTGTATCAAAATCGGACGAGAAACAAAAAAAAAAAAAATGTTTGTGATTCCCCGTCGGGCCCCATTGACTTCATGAACGGTACATGACATACTACTGATTGGAAATTTGCTCAGGAGCACACTGAAAGAAACCCAATCAAAATCTGATAAATAATAAAAAATCTACAACCAATTATGTGAAACCCCAAATTTTTCCCCTTTTGACCCCTTTTTTAAAATCAAGAGGGTCCACAGAAATACAAAGCCACACAGTCTGTCTTCTTTGCCAAGGAACGGAACATTGTGTTAAAATTTCATTAGGATTAATCAGTTTATTGACCAAAAAACACCAGTGTCTACAGACGACGACGCGGACGACGATGACGACAGCGCAATACAATTATAAGACCTCAAATGTTTTGCGGTCGTATAAAAATAAACATAAAATATATATAGATAAAATATAAAAAAAATCAAATAAACCAACACAATAAAAATTTTTGATTGTGCACTTTATAGAAATTAAAATGATTAATTCAAGAAACAGTTATGTAAGTAAAATGCTACGTAAACGAAAAACGCACAATACAACTAGCCGATTTTATGTATAAACATCATGTATCGTATAAATACTGGTGATACGCAAAACTAAACAAATCATCAACATATCAACATATAATCATTCTACAAACTCAAAGCATTGATTTGGAAATTCGCTAAGGGGTATCGGTAAGTATTGTTAGTACAATTCTATAATATTTAATATATCCTTCACTAATAAAATGATCAAACATGTTAATTTATTCAGCTCTTCCATCCAATCAGAAAATTGTTCATATCTTTTTCGAATCCTTTTCTTAATTACAATTCTGTTCGGTAAGGTCACTGATGAGACATAAGTTGTCGAAATACGCATGTGCAGAAAATAAATTAAGAGTTACTTCGGTATTTTGTTATTTATTACCACTGGGCCGATGCCTCTGTCGATGGACTGTTAATCCCCGAGAGTTTCACCAACACAGTAGTCAGTACTTCGGTGCTTACCCGAAAACCGATTGTATTGAAACTTGCAATATCTAAATTGTGCAAAATGCTGTTTAAAACCTAGGAGTATCCCCTCATGTATAGCTCTGTCCTTAGTTGAATTTTGACTTTTGTATGTAGATCCTTTTGGTTCTCTGACAGCTTTAACATGCTTTTCGGTTAGTGGACTTCGTATTATTTTGATTTGATCTGCACTGATTAGACTTAAGTTGTCGAAATGCGCATATGCAGAAAATAAATGAACAGTAACTTCGGTATTTTGTTATTTACTAAATAGACCACTAAAACAAAACACAGCTATTTTACTAAAGCGCCAAAATTAAAGACACACACACACACGCGCACGCGCAAAAAAACATTTATCACAAAATCGTCAAAATTTCCCTTCACAAGAATATCATAATTTAAGGTACTACAGACATGTAAGTAAATATTTGCT
>MJUU01029889.1:0-11860 GCA_002080025.1 Modiolus philippinarum
TTTTAGGTTAAATAACAGAAAGTTGAAGTATTGCTGGCATCGATATTGTATTGAATGAAGAAAATCTGCTTTTTCTTATATATTTTAGGTTAAATAACAGAAAGTTGAAGTATTGCGGGCATCGATATAATATCGAATGAAGAAAATCTGCCTTTTGTTATATATTTTAGGTTAAATAACAGAAAGTTGAAGTATTGTGGGCATCGCTAAATAATATGGAATGAAGAAAATCTGCTTTTTCTTATATATTTAAGGTTAAATAACAGAAAGTTGAAGTATTGCGGGCATCGATATGATATCGAATGAAGAAAATCTGCTGTCTGTTAAATATTTTAGGTTAAATAACAGAAAGTTGAAGTATTGCGGGCATAGATATAATATCCTATGAAGAAAATCTGTTTTTTCTTATATATTTTTGGTTAAATAACAGAAAGTTGAAGTAGTGCGGGCATCGATATAATATCGAATGAAGAAAATCTGCCTTTTGTGATATATTTTAGGTTAAATAACAGAAAGTTGAAGTATTGGGGACATCGATATATTATCGAATGAAGAAATTCTGCCTTTATTTATATATTTCAGGTTAAATAACAGAAAGTTGAGGTATTGGGGACATTGATATATTATCGAATGAAGAAATTCTGCCTTTATTTATATATTTTAGGTTAAATAACAGAAAGTTGAAGTATTGAGGACATTGATATAATATCGAATGAAGAAAATCTGCTTTTTCTTATTCATTTAAGGTTAAATTACAACAAGTTTTATTTTAACGTGAAAATGAAATATGCACCTCTTCTAATATTTGATGTTTGTGGCTGTTTGCAGGATATTTTATTACCTACAGGACTGATTTTTATTCAGTTTTGTTTATTTATTTATTTAATTGTTTACATTTTGTATTTTACAAAATGACGTAAATTTACAGTATTACAATTTTCGAGTACATAGAAGTGACTGTTTTCTAATATGGTTACGGCAAAATTGAAGAAAATTGCACTCAACGTGGGAAAAATTTGTGCGTTCGTTGTGTGAATCGTGTGCGCGTGGTAGGGATCGAATGTGGGGCGTATCCATTGCTGTATCAAATTTTGAGTACTCACAATTCTTGTATTGTTTAAGAGCTATACGACTAATCAGAGCAGTCAGGATTCTATGACAGGTTAGAGCGGTAAGGGCTCTATGACTGGTAAGAGCAGTCAGGGCTTTATGACAGGTCAGAGCAGTCAGGATTCTATGACAGGTTAGAGCGGTCAGGGCTCTATGACTGCATGGTCAGAGCAGTCAGGGCTCTATGACTGGTCAGAGCAGTCAGGATTCTATGACTGCTCCAGATTTTATCTTCAAGTTAACTTAGGACTGTTCTCATGACTGCTCCCCAAGTTAACTTGGACGAGAGGTTATGTCTGCACCCTACTGTAGTTGTCCGAGGACATATTTTCCTAGAGATATATGTCCTCCCGGATTCATTTTCCCAGGAATGTCTGTCCATGGACTTTAGTTTCCTAGTAATAACTATCCCCCTCCCGGACATATTTCTACCCGAAAATATTTATCACTTAAAAAAGAAGCAACCTCCTGAGTGACGTCTTCTAAATTTCAACTACATTGTACTACTGATGACGAGATGGTTTTCTTTTCTACCGATTTTTCAAAGTAAGTGAACATGATAGGGTTTGGCATTGGTTTTTACAACATTATACGGACAGTATGTTCTTGACCCAATTAATTAAAAAAATATGTATATCTTTCAAGTTTTACCTCACTTTAAAGCTGCACCTTTGCTTTGGCATAGCCATGACTCGCCTGCAGAATAGTTACATACATTTGTATTGACAAAAGTTAATAAATTATTCAATCTTTACCCAAAAGTACTGACAAAGTAAAGCAAAAATTGTACAAACCTTATTTTTCCTTAAACTATTTGTGGTCGTCATTTTTTTTATACGATTTTAGAAGGTTTCATTCAAAGTAAAGCCAGAAAGGTTGGTTCGCTGACGGCCACTCAGGGCAATTCGGTTGTATAACGGATCACAAGGAGGAGGTGTTCTGGGATAGACCCGGTGATATTTTCTGCAAAAAATTTTAAAATTTCATGCAAAAATTAGTCACACTCAATAAAAACTGGAGAAAAATTGAACCCCTTTTTACGGAACTCCATTGGAACCCCTTTTTGAAGACTTTATCAGCTGCAGTGCCATTCCACAGGCAGTAGTTTCAGAAAAAAATACCCTCCGGGGTATTTTTTTCCGAAACAAGTGCCTGTGTGCCATTCACCACGGTGATTTATGATACAGACAAACCGCCGTATTAACGGACCAGACTGCAGTTAAATTTAGGCTTGCATTGGACAATTCATATGTAACAAGGGTTATTTTCCCTTATGCTGCATGTGTTCAAAGTTAAGGATCAAATAATGATTATTGTAACAATACCCGTCCCCACTCTTCCCTACTGAGTAACCTAGCTCTCCCAGCAGTTACTGGTATTATTAGTTTATATCAGATAGATAAAGCTTCTAATTGACTATATGCAGAGAATAACACATATCTCTACATTGCTTCCAATTCTCAAATTTAAGAACTTAAATTATACACTTGCCCTGACATTCCTGCCATTAAAAAATATTTATTGGTATTTTATTGATTGATTCAATTTCAATTATTTTATATCGATAAAATAAAATTGAAAATAAAAAAAAAGATCATATAATCATTAAAGAATAGGACTTTTTATAATGGAATGAAGTCAAGTTCCACTGAAAAATCATATTTCTATATGACTCCAGCATGCTTACATCCTGACGCAACTCCCAGTCACAGTACTTCAAGCCCTTTGATTTTATTGCAGTTATCGATCCGGGATGGCTGGAAGTATATTTCCGGGGTAGCAGACGCTTTTGTTTTGACGAATTTTTTCAATCATTTGAGCATTATGTTATTGGAAAGCATAATGCCATTTTATTTGGAAAGTTTTTGGTCAAATATACGTCAGTATATAACAAGATGCAGTCCCCAAGCAGGAGTCAAAATTTGGGACAAAAACGTTCTGCATCAAGGTAAGATTTCATATTTTGATTGGATTCCCTGTAAATGGATTGTATGGGTACGTTCGATGAATAAATGTCAGTCATGAACGTATGCTATGAGCAATGGATGCACGTGTACAATAGCAACTTGTCATCGCAATGTCAATGATCATCCAATCTTTATTTTTAAAAGCAGTGAAAACAACCGTCGTGAAGTAACTACATAGCTGCATTAAGTTTGTTGACAAAACCTTCCCTGGCGTCTTTTCTATACTGCATGACTGTGTATAAGTTGTAATTTAGCGTATAAACAAATATGCTCAAATTTCTTGCGTAACGATATTGATCCGCTTTATCGTTGTCATGGTTGCATATATTCATTCGTAATTTCTTGATTATTATCATGACCCTTTTCGATGCAGTGGAATTCCGAATGGATTTATATGTATTTAGTTTCGTACTAGAATTCCCCAGTAAAACTGTTTTTATTCTGTTTTCTTCATTTCGATTTTACCATCAACATATTTGAATGGCCATCAAGCAACGTATTCATATGCTTTATTTTTTACACATATTCTAGAAATCTTCTCTGAAAGATTGATGTGTCCATTTGCGTATATTTCCAAGAACGATAACTCTCGACGCAGGGATTTTTCAACTCATTGTCTTTGCAACGGAATTGCAGTTTCCAATATATATGGAAGCTTCGCTTCCTATTATTGTACACAGGCTTTTTAAATGATTGAATAATGCAGTATTGAAATCCAATGCCGGTCATCAAATAGGCAAAGGGCGCATTTGGCCAGTTGTTATGTATACTATTAAATAGCCATTCTCTGTAAGGACTTGAAGTTTTTTTGCACGCATGGTATTGGAATTCCTTGCAATTTGTTTCAAACTACCACGTCAATGTAGAAAACTAGTTTTGATAGAAAAACATAACGTTACTATGGCAACAATCAGCTATATGTTTAAAATTGTCATTTTGTGACATAATTAAAACTGAATATATCTTTCTGTAGGTGGTTGTAATGAAAAACAATATTCTATTTTGTAGAAAAAAAAAATAAATAAAAAATTATGGGGATGACCATGGTTACCAAAATCCCTACTTTTTTTTGTACGGAGAGTATATTGTACACTCGACGTTATAAATGACTGGCAAATATTGCATATATATGCATTAGCCTCTTTAAACAATCTTGCAAGGATACTGTATGAAATCTTACCTAGCTCTTTACAATTTTAGTAATCAAATAAGGTAACACCCTTTATTAACGGTTTTGAAGTTATACTGAAAAGATTCCCCGTGCGAGAGATGTATGCTCTCTATATTTTTCAGTTATGGTGTACTTGTGCGTGAGAGAATTTCTCATATGGATATACTATTGTTACTTTCATTACTCCCACCATTGTAGTTTTGTCCTTAACTATATTTGGTATTACCGATTATACGGACTTCGTTTGGTTTTATGCATTTTAACATTTTCGAAATTATGGATTTCCTTTGTTTGGGTTCTAGTGCTGCTGATGAGGAATAAATTTCCGAAATGGCCATACAGCTCATTAAAATTATTGCAGTTGGAGTCAACATATGTGTTATTGTCTCATGTCCATTTACTCCATATCCTTTCGTAAAATATTTCAAATTTTGGCATTTATTTTATTAATTTCGAAATGTAATCCAGACCACCTGTTTTAGTGCCCACATCTCACTATTTTATAACGCCAAGTTTTCTTACATTCGACTTGATGAGTGCCCTGTGTTTGTCTATATGTTGTAGTTGTCCACTAGCTTAAGACACTAGTGCTTTTGTCGGGCAAAGGATGACAGTGATTGTAAGAGCACTTTGCCAGTTTAATTGATGTTTGTTGACAATCCCGCACCCATGACCAAGAAAGACATGGATGTAGCGTTGCTCGACAATTAGCAAAGAATTCCGCTTAAACCGGTGCTAGGGGCCGTCTTGAACTTACTATGAGGTATGAGCAAAGCTTATTGTTGAAGACCTCATGGTGACTTCAAGATGAAGAACAACAATAAAAGCGTTGTTCCTTTGCTTGTTTTTTACCATGTATTTGTAGAGACTTTGTCTCATGTGTATTTACTCTATATCCTTTTATTCACCATACTGAGGCTTCAGAAATCTTTCTGGTTTGTAACTATCCTCTGATTACAAAGCTTATGATTTATCTTCCATTTGGGTATATATACATGTATGACAATGCTCCAACAACCATTTACATTGAAGATTGTCTTTATAAACAAATATGAATTTTTATCATACTTATTAACAAATGGTTATTATACGCCCCGCAAACAAAGTTTGGGGTTATATAGGAATCACCCTGTCTCTCTGTCCGTCCGACTGTCTGTCTGTCCGTCTGTCCACACTTCTCGTAAGCGCAACTCCTCTTAAACCGCTTGAAGGATGTTGATGAAACTTTACACAAAGGAAGGACACTATATGGAAATGTGCATGAAGGAATATAATAATTGTCCGAAACCAGGTAGGGGAGATAATTTGACTGACTTTTTGTTTATTTGCTATGTATGAGTCACCTCGTAAGCATAACTCCTCTTAAACCACTTGAAGGATTCTGATGAAACTTTACACAAAGGAAAAACACTATATGTAGATGTGCATGAAGGAATATAATTATTTTTGGAAACTAGGAAGGAGGTAATTTGACTTTGACTTTTTGTTTATTTGCTATGTATGGGTCACCTCGTAAGCACAACTCCTCTTTAACCACTAGAAGGATTCTGATGAAACTTTACACAAAGGAAAAACACTACATGTAGATGTGCATGAAGGAATATAATTATTTTTGGAAACCAGGAAGGGTAGATAACTCGACCTTGACTTTTCGTTGATTCCCTATGTATGGGTTACCTATTAAGCGCAACTCCTCTTAAACCGCTTGAAGGATTTTGATGAAACTTTACACAAAGGAAGGACACTATATGGAGATGTGCATGAAGGAATATAATAATTGTCTGAAACCAGGTAGGGGAGATAATTTGACTGGCTTTTTGTTTATTTGCTATGTATGAGTTACCTCGTAAGCACAACTCCTCTTAAACCACTTGAAGGATTCTGATGAAACTTTACACAAAGGAAAAACACTACATGTAGATGTGCATGAAGGAATATAATTATTTTTGGAAACCAGGAAGGGGAGATTATTCGACCTTGACTTTTCGTTGATTCCCTATGTATGGGTTACCTAGTAAGCGCAACTCCTCTTAAATCACTTGAAAGAAATTAATGAAACTTTAGACAAAGGAAGGACACTATATGGAGATGTGCATTAAGGAATGCAATTATTGCATAAAACCAGGAAGGGGAGATAATTTGACTGAAACTTTTGTTAATGTCTTTGCAATGACTTTTTTTCTGAGAAATAGTTTTAAGCGTAGATATTGTGAAGTCAAGCTGTGGGAGATACACACTTTTTCATTGTTATCCTCTTGAAAACTGTTTTCAAAGTGTTGTAATGAAACTTCTCTAATGGTAATGATTCTTATGTAAAATGTCAAATAGGCTAAAAAATGAATGAATTTTATATTTGTCTGATTTCGACAGAATATTTTCATTGGAACCCTTGTGAGAAGTTCTTTCTTGAAGATTATATCATTTTGTCCATACTTGTATTGTGTCCAAGCTTGTATTGTGTCCACACCTGTATTGTGTCCACACCAACTCAAATTTGTTCTTACCATATCGATTCAGAATTTAATGAGCGGGGGTAAATTTGACTGCCATTCGGCGTCAGCTCTTGTTTTATGACAACTTCTTGCTAGAGCTGTTTTTGTTTTGCCTTTTATGATATGTTTTGTATATTAAGACTAATTGATAAAGCATATCCTTATAACTGGCTTCATTCAAAACTTATGACCCTTGGCTTTGGAATTGAATTCAAGGTTATTCTAATTATTTATTTGATTATGTGCTGAATGGGCAGTTTTTTAGTACAACATTTAACTTTGATTTTATGTTATACCAAAATATGGCAATATGCTTTGCAACAAACGATTGTTACCTTTGACTTTGAAAATTTATCTCAAGGTCGCATGATATTATGATTAAGTGTCCTGTATGTAAATAAAAAACAACAATGGATAGCACCATGGAAACTCCCATTGTAACCATGATCCAAAGAACTTTAAAAAAAATTAAACGTAGAAGGGCTAAGTCCTTTTCTTGTAGATCACATTTTATTTACATGTACCCTCATGTTTGAGTGGTATACTTTTTAAAAAAGGACCCAAACTGACTTTAATAAATGAACGTCCGTTGCAATGACAACAAAACAACAACCAAATGAAATCAAGTCTTAAATTATATGACAATTGAAAGTTATTGTTATATCACACTGAAGTACTGGGAAAATCTGAGACCACGCGTGCCACACGCTCTTTGTTAAATTACAAGTGGTTATAGAAAATTGCTTTAAGGTATAAGGAACAAAATACCGAAGTTATTGTGGTTTAGCATCTGCATATTGCCATTTCGACATCCTATGTCTCTTCATTGCAGATCAAATAAAAACATTTGAATATCCATAAACCGAAATATTTGGAAAACTACCAATAGAAATTTTCAGTGAATTTTAATATTGCAAATTTCCACATGAAATCGGTTTTAGGCCCAGTGCCGAAATACTGGCTGCATGGTTGATGATCACCCATATAATTGAGATTTTAAGTGGAGAAATAGAGATGTATGGAGTAGCGCACATGGGCCTTAATTCTTGCAAATGCCTGGAAAGATTGAGAAAAATTAATGGAACTTGTTCTTCACCTGAGTTTGCATTAGAAAAAAGATGAAAGATTCAAAAACAGACCTTTTATTTTTTTTTTAAATTTCATTATTAAAACTTCAATTACGTCAAACATAATGAGTGCAAAAGAATAAATAATAGGATGTCCATTGTGTTGCTGATTACAAAAGTGTCGAGGAATTTAACTTCCAGACAATATAAATTTGTTGTCTCTACGTTGTCTTTACTTACTAAAAGAAGCATCTCCCTAATACAAAAATCTTACTAGAATTTTTTTTTTATATTTTTATTCAGATCATATTGATTATGTGACCTCTATAAGCCTTGAAATGTTTTGGTATATTAATATGTTCTTCTACACGTTTAAAATTGACCCCAATTGAAGAGTCACGCATAGTTGGAACTGTTGTCTGCAGAAACTTTATTTTCCGCAACATTGTAATTAGTTATTTAAGAAATAATTCAGGGCAGGTATATGTTTATTGGAAATTTAACCATGGGCTGGGCCTTTATATTCGACTTTAACCCAGAACGTTAGCGAGGGGTTAAATTTACGAATATAAAGACTCAGCCCATGGTCAAATGACAATAACCACATAACTGCCATGATTTTTTTCGATTCAAATATGACAGAAAATGGAATTTTTTCTTCTGAAGCGACCTATGAGAAGGCGGATTTACCGCCCCCCTTGCTGACTGTGTCTATGACGTCACAATACACAATCTGACGTTTTGAAACAGATGCAAGTTCAATTCAAATAAAAAAAAAATTCAAATCAATTCAAATCGAAAGCAAAACAATATACATTCACGTGTCTGAATGGCATGATTTAAAAAAACTGTTCTTAACATTTAATTTCTTCATAAACTAAGACGAACAAAATTAAAAACGTTATTTTTCATTCCGTTTACTCACATTCCATTACCATTTGCGCATGTGCGAAAAATATGGTTATCGAGTATTATACTGGTTGGTGATTAACAAGAGCCATGTTAGAATTACTTTTATTTCAGTAACAATTCAATTTGGTTCGATTTGGACTTAGGTTTTTAGTTATTATTTGTTATTTCAATAACAATCGGCTCTAGTAGAACTTCGGTATTTAGTTATTTATTGTTATTTCAGTAACAACTGGTTCGATTAGAGGACATGGTAACTGCTTATCAGTAACGAAGACTGATAAATCAATTTTTTATCGAGCCAGTGACTGTAATTCACTTTACTATAGTTTATGTTCAGGTACGTACCACTCATATAATTAATTACATATCAACAAACATTCTGCTAAATTGTCATTGTTTGAAAACTAAGTCATTACAGCACAAGGCATTTTTAAATCAGTGCTCACTAATTATACCCACCCTCTGGATATTCAGCACCTAATAAGTATTCAAATTTAACTAGAAAACAGTTTTGAAGTGTGAGAACGCATGAAAACGATAGAATGGGACAAAGTTTCAGATTTTCCAGATTCGTATCTATAACTACTGCAAAGAAAATGTATTGACAGGAAGAAGTAACTCGGTAGGTCTGAAAACGCATCCCACGGAATGGTATGATCGTACAAAGCTTAAAAGAAAATTTATAATTTATAGTGACTTAGCCAATGCAAAGAAAAACAAGGATAATTTACTCTATAAAGGTAAATGCGTCAAAAATGATTAAGCTGATAATCCGAAGTTGTTTCTCAAAAGCTCTGAAAATGCGTCTCGCATAATGGCATAATCATATAAAAATCATGGCAAATTTTCAAAATTGTTTCAAATAGAGCCTTGACAAAATATTACTAAAAATGCTACATGTGTTGAAAAGCAACTTCATCGGTCAACATGTATCAGGGGATTTATTCCGGCAGTGTATTCCTTCCCTTTGGATACAATGCACTAGAGTAGAATATCCATAACATTCAATTGACCAATCACAATGCAGTACTAACCGTGGCGGAATAAAAACCAAGGAAGAAATACAAAAAAGTTGTTTATATGCCCGGAAATTCTGCACACCGGGAAAAACGTACGCTTACAAACAAAATAGTATCTCGACAGGTCTGAAAACGATTCCCATAACAAGCATTTTACAAAGCTTGTGAAATAAGGTGGATTTGCATATTCAGATTTTAATTTACAGAGTTGATTGAAACATGTATACCATAATCCGATCTCATGAATTAGCATTTCAGCAACCATGCATGACAGCTATGTGCTTGATATCTGGTATTGTGCTTCAGTATGGGTCCTATACTGCGCCTCCCTTTTTCGGTCATATTGAATCAGAACTTCCTGTTTACCGACTTTGTATCTTTATACCCCCTGCAAACAAAGTTTGGGGGTACATGTATATAGGAATCACCCTGTCTGTCTGTCGCTTTCTGTCCGTCCGTTCGTCCACACTTCTCGTAAGCGCAACTCCTCTTAAACCACTTGAAGGATTTTGATGAAACTTTACACATAAGAAGGACACTTTATGGAGATGTGCATGAAGGAATATAGTTATTGTCAGAAACCAGAAAGGGGAGATAATCCGACTTTGACTTTTTGTGGATTCCCTATGTATGGGTTACCCCATAAGCGCAACTTCTCTTAAACCACTTAAAGGATTTTAATGAAACTTTACACAAAGGAAGGACACTACATGGAGATATGCTTGAAGGAATATGATCATTGTCCAATACCAGGAAGGGGAGATAATTCGACTTTGACTTTTCGTTGATTCCCTATGTATGGGTTACCTCGTTAGCGCAACTCCTCTTAAACCACTTGAAGGATTTTGATAAAACTTTACACAAAGTAAGGACCTTTGAAGAGGATGTGCATGAAGCAATATGATTATTGTTTGAAATCAGGAAGGGAAGATAATTTGATTTTGACTTTTCGTTGATTGCACCTGCAATTATCTTTTTTTCTAGGAAAAAATTTTAAGCATAGATATTGTGAAGTCAAACACTTTTTACATTGTAATCCTCTTGAAAAGTTGTTTTCAAAGTGTTGTTATGAAATTTCTCTAATGCTTATGATTTTTGTGTAAAATGTCAAATAGGCACAAAAAGGGTGAATTTCATAATTGTCTGATTTAGACAGAGTATTTTCATTGGAATCCTTGTGAAAAGTTCTTTCTTGAAGATAATATCATTGTGTCCATACTTGTTTTGTGTCAACACTTGTACTGTGTCCACACCTGTATTGTGTCCACACCAACTTAAATTTGCACTTACCATAACGATCCAGGGTTCAATGAGCGGGGGGTATATTTGGCTGCCATTCAGCGAAAGCTTTTGTTGTTTATATTTATTGCATTAAATTTCTAAATGTTATTCTGAGAACCTGTTTATAGCACCAACATCTCACTTTTCTTATAATGCAAAATTCAGTTTTCTTAAAATGTCCTGCATGTGTCTATATAATGTGAATGTGAATGTGGTTTGGACACTAGTGCTTTTACCGGGCAACAGATGACAGTGATTGTAACAGCACTTTGGCAGTTAATTTGTTTGTTGACAATTCCGCATGATTTGGTTCAAAAACATTGATGTAGCGTTGTTCGACAATTAGCTATGACTTCCATTCATACCAGTGCTTGGTTTTCTTGAACTTCTATGAGGTGTGAGCGAAGCTCATTGTAGAAAGGGCTCATTTAAGATTTAGAACAACATTAAAACCATTTTCCATTGTTTGGTTCTACCATGTATTTATAGAGGCTTTGTCTCATGTTCATATCCATATCCCTCCATTATTAATCATACATTTTATGTGTCTTCATTTATTAATAAATTTTGTACACATTGTTTATTTAATCTATTGTCTTAAAAATACGTTCCACCTATCTTATGAACCTCAAACAAATACAACAGAAGCATTAAATTGCAACATCAGTATACGTAAAACGCGACATTTTTTGTTTCTGTTTTTTTTTTTTATTATTTTGTTTTGTTTTTTTTTTGTGATTTTTTTTTGTTGTTTTGTTTTGTTTTGTTTTGTTTTGGTTTTTTTTTTGGTTGTTTGTTTTTTTTTGTTTGTTTGTTTGTTTGGTTTTTTTTTTTTTTTTTT
>MJUU01029889.1:11870-57809 GCA_002080025.1 Modiolus philippinarum
TGCTTTAAAAATTTCTGAATATCGTTTTCAAATACAAAAGGATAAAAATAAATTATCGAATTTTTGTTGAATGTGTTAGGAAAATGTAAGAATAAGGGACTTTAATGAAAAAGGTATCTTACAGACAACAAAGTTTATTGGTCATAATATTTGGCTTTGCATATTACGTACATGGCAAACGCACATTGAGACGTATTTAATGCTATTTATGTAATATATTCGAAAATCAAATCAAAAGTTTTTTTGCCATCGTAAATGAATGTACACCTCTCTGATTACAGATACATACCAAATTCCGTTTGATGTTCAAAAGTTTTCTAATCAAAGCTGGATACTGTCTACAACATCTTGCCAGCATGGAATTCTCGCCAGCTACGAAAATTGCGTTATGAATGAAAGAGGTCAATTTATAAGTAAAGGAACATACTGGATAAACAACATAAGGAGATATCAACTAAATTTAAATACAGGTTTTTAATTTTTTGTTGAAAATAAAAATTATGCGTTCATGTATAACATAAAAATTCACAGCATTCCCCTAAAGTCCGATGTGATTACTGTAAACTATATTTTAAAACTAATAAAGGCTTGGTAATGGGTCTGGAGCTGGCATATCAGTTAACTGCTAGTATTCTCTTGTGATTTCATGTTTATGTCCGTATATTTAGTTCTTTCAGTTTCATTTTTCACAATTGACTCAGTCCTGTTGCCAGCTGAATTTTACTGTTGTTACGATTGTTTTTTGATTTATCACATTGGCTGTAGGGGGGAAGGTTTGTGCCCAATAAAACTAGTTTAACCCCGCCGCAGCAGGAAATTTATTAAGCCTTTGTGTGTCTTGTCCTTTTTCTAGTTAGTTTACTTTATGTCTATTGGAGTATAGGATGATGTTTATTTTGCAGAACTTGATTACTCTTTATTCAGGGGCCGACTCCGACCTGCCGTTGGGTGTGGGGTTTTCTTACCGTTCATTGAAGATCTTATGGTGGCTTTGAGTTGTTATTACTCCCCTTTGGGTCGTTGTCTCTTTGACACATTCCCCGTTTCCCTTCTTTTTTTCTATTCCCTTAAAGTTTAAGTTTGTCGTGGTCATTTGGGGGAGGGGTATAATTCCTTTTCATGATGTTCACTGCACTCATAGCAGGAAACGTTTACCTAGTCTCAAACAGGCCATCGTATATGTTCAAATTTATAGTATCTACATGTATATACATTTTTGTATCATTCTTCTTTGTTCTTTAGATCAAATATACAATTCATTTAAAGTAGTAAAGTAGATGTTAGTAATCCATAGTTACTATTGCTTTCAAATAAAATAATTTAAATACAGATAAATAAGAACGTGACAAAAATGGACATACTTCGCATCAGTTAATGCTGTACGAAAAGTGCTTGACACTCATAATAAGGAAACTCATCTGTTGATACCACACCAGAAAGGTAATTCTCATAGCTATTATTGTCGTTTTGAAAGAGCTCGTTAAACAATAACCTTGGCAAAAGTTTATTAGTAGAAGTTATACTTCATCCAAAATGTTTCATTTGATTGTCGTCGCTCGGCTCATTCCCTGCATTAGATCCAGGGGCTCCGTCTACATAGCTGACTAGGCGATTCCAGATGGTTAAGGGAATACCTGTTTATAAGGGTAAGTCAGATAATTAAACGGAATGATGTATAAGAGTTCCTAAACAAAGGATGTTCATTTAGTTAAGTTCTGACAACAAACATGTAGTCGACAATCGAACTTAAATTCACATAGGACCTTTCGGTCAAAAGCATATTTTAATCATCTTCTCTTAATATAACCGGAATAAACATTACAGGATGATGACCGGAGGGGGGGGGGGTCCCAAAAATTGCTTAATATTTTTTACAGAACTGACAACAAATTCGGACGCCGGTGCAAAATATAATACACTCATTTAATGGCTTTGAGAACAAAAGCAAGTTTATGGTTCCCAAAGACCTCAACTATTTCCCGACGCGAAGTAAAAATTAATATCATGTTCTATCGGAAAAACTCTCTGTAAGTCTGCAAGCTATGGAAGCGTATCAGGGACATGAAAAAAAAATGTTGAAAAAAGTTTAAATTTCGACTTCTAAAAACTAAAAATCCCTACTTTTAAAGTTTCGATTTTGAACTCATAATATGGTCTTTTCTTAAACTCAAAATTTTGATTTTTTTTCTCAATTGAAACTAAAAATTTCAACATTTTTAAACTTGAAATTTCGACTTTTTCGAACCCAAAATTTTGATTTTTAGGTCAAAATTTCGACATTTCAAATTCAAAATTTTGAATTCAATAAAATTAATATTTTTAGTTTTCAAAGCTGAAATTTTAATTTTTTTAACTCCAAATTTTGACTTTTGTAAGATCTAAAATTTGCTTTTTGAGAACTCAAAATTTCAACACAATATGATTTCCAAGTCAAAAGTTTGAGTTCAAGTCGAAAGTTTGACTTCAAAATCGAAAGTTTGACTTTAAGAGGTGAAATTATGAGTTATAGCAGTCAAAATTTCGAATCTTAAAAAGTCGAAATTTTGAGTTTTGAAAAATCGATTTCAAGTTTTCAAAAGTTAATATTTTGACTTTAAATTCAAAATTTCGAGATTGAAAGTTAGAATTTCCAGGGAAGTTTGAGAACTCGTATCATTTCTTGTTTAATTGTCCATTATAGACAAACCTGAGTAATACATTGATATAAGTTTAGATTGCTTGCAGACAGTCTTTAGTTCAATTTACATCTTCTAACAAACGGAGGTAGTCGATTATCAAACGAACAAAATATAAATGTCTTCAAGGTGTTCAAAAATTTTTTAAAAAATCAAATTGGTTCTAAATTATGTAATAAGTTTTTTGCGAGCAGTTCAAACACACAAAACATATACAGTTATTTCTTTCTTTTCTTTCATATTTTTTTTTCTTTTTTGCATTTATTTTATATATTTAATATAATAAATTTAAATGTCTGTGTTTTGTAAATTAAACAACTCTAACGTGTTATATATTCATAACATCAATTTTAAAATTAACGCAACATTACAGTTCACGAAGAACCTTTCTTAAGCGAAAGATGGTGGCCTCTGAATCTATAATCTGACACTAATTTTCTTACCGCAAAAAACTTTTGTCGTTTCATGTACATCTTATAACACAGGAACGAAACATCAAAAACATAAACACTTGACTACCTAAAAATTATTCTGGAAGTTATTTTGGATGTGCAAGAAAGTTGGAAAAAAAAGAAAAAAAACAATACAACACATAAAAAAATAAATAAATAAAAACAAACGGTGCCGTGTGGTTAGGGGCAGAAAATTTAGCCTTTGTGTCCCCCCCCCCCAGTTTTATCAATGTATTGGCCAGAATAGGAATATACGAGAAAAATAAGATAAATATTTTACGAAAGGATATGGAGTAAATGAACATGAGACCATAACACATATGTAAACTCCAAATGCAATAATTTAAATGAGCTGTATGACCATTTCGGAAATTTATTCCTCATCCGTAGCACTAGAACCTAAACAAGGGAAATCCATAATTTCAAAAATTTTAAAATGCATAAAACCAAACGAAATCCGAATAATCGGTAATATCAAATATATCTAAGGACAAAACTACGATGGAGGGAGTTAATCCTAAATTTTTAGAATTTACATAAATTTAGATAATTGTAATTGACAACAAAGTGTACACATGAGATATTATCTCATGTACGAGTACACCATATCTAAGAAAAATAAAGAGCATACATCTCTACCACGGGGAATTGTTTTACCAACTCCACACTGCAATAAAAGACAAACTTCTGTATTAAATATTTTACGAAAGGATATGGAGTAAATGAACATGAGACCATAACACATATGTAAACTCCAACTGCAATAATTTAAATGAGCTGTATGGCCATTTCGGAAATTTATTCCTCATCAGCAGCACTAGAACCTAAACAAGGGAAATCCATAATTTCAAAAATATTTAAAATGCATAAAACCAAACGAAATCCGAATAATCGGTAATATCAAATATATCTAAGGACAAAACGACGATGGAGGGAGATCGGTTTACCGATAAAATCGGTTTAAGAGTAAATATACGTGTTCATTAAACTGTTATCCAAGGTTTATTTAACATAGCCTAGGGGCTCAAGAGTTTTGAATTGACGTATCTAAAATCGTTATCGTGTTTGTCCTTCTTTGTCGGTTCATGATTGATTGACCTCAATAATTTGGAATTATGAATAGCCAGTTTATCTAAGATGACGGCTTAGTGGGGCATTTCGATGTTTTGTATAAAAACAGTGGTGATTGTTCCATCTTAAATTAAAGGTTGTGGATGTTTTCCCAATGTACTGTATTTTGCACGGTTCACATGTCAAGATGTAAATGCACTTACAGTTGCTGCGTCCATAAGGTTTTAACACGCAAGGAATCATTTGGGGTACATTTTTTATTTTGGACTTTGCAAGAATGTCACGTAAACTCTTTGGTCGCCGAAATGCCATCACCGATGGTTCTGGAAATATTTTGCTCAAGTTTTGATCGTTCTCAATCAGCCCCAGTGTTTTTTATGATGGATGACAATTTTCTCAAATCAGGATGGTAGCGAGTTAAGAGATTGTATTTTTTAGTAATCTATTGTGTCTTGTGAGATAGTAATGATGATACAAATGGTCAAAAATGAAATCTACAAATTTTTTTGTCGGTTGGGTGTCTGTTTACTGAAACAATAGGTGTGCCAGGTACTCCTTTTTATTGAATTTAGATAATAGATAGAATCTACCCGGAGTGCAGTCGTCGGGCATGAGATATTGATGAGTCGTCATTTATGGCCCATTATTCATTCATTTCTGATAAAACAGCCCGTATCTCACCTGCAATCCCCTCTGTTGCATTTGGTGTCAATGTTTCATAAAAGTTGACGATGGATTATTGATGAAATCCTTCTTGAATGTAATCTGTAGTGTTCGTAACTACAACTGCGGAACGTTTGTCAGTTGGTTTTATGACAGTATCGTCCCTTTGCTTAAGATCTTTAATAGGACCGCTTTCGTTTTTAGAGACATTTCGAGAATTTATTGAATTGAATTCTGTAAGTGTTGTACATCAGCGGTCACTGGGTAAAAAATTAGGAGCGAGGTGACCAAGGAAGAATATACAGTCTATACCGATTCCAACTGTAAGAATTCAAGCTGCATTTACATCTTAACATGTGAACCGTGCAAAATGCAGTACATTGGGGAAACATCAACAGCCTTTAATTAAGATGGAACAATCACCAATTTATACAAAAAATCAAAATGTCCCATTAACCCGTCATCTTAGATTAACTGGTCATTCATTTGATATTGTAAAATTTATCATGGACTGTCTACGTTGTATCAGTAAAATCATAGACTGACAAAGAAAGACAAACACGAGTACGATTTTAGATACATCAACTCAAAACTCTTGAGCTTCATGGAATAAATGAACGAGATGTTAAAAAAAACTTGAATTATAGTTTAAGGAACAAGTATATTTACTCTTACACCGATTTTATTTCTTTTTCTTGGATGTTCCTATTTTGGACAATACAATGATAAAAGGGGGCAGGGCACAGAGGTTTTAAATTTCCTATCCCTACCCACACGACCCGGTTTTTCCAACTTTATTACATATGCAATTTCCAAATGATTTTAAGAATAATTTCCGGTTAGTCAAGTGTTAATTTACTTGTTTCATGTCTTTTTGTCGTTCGTTACCGTGTTATAAGATACGCATAAAACGACAAAACTTTTTGTTATAACAAGATTAGTGTCAGATTTCAAGTTCAGACGCCATCATCATTCGCTTAAGAAAGGTTCTTTTATGAACTGAAACGTCGCGTTTTATGTTAAAATCTATGTTATATGAAAATAAAGCATTTCAGTGTTGTTTCAATAACAATACATAGACATGTTTAAACTTGTAATTGTATCGATCACTTGAGTTTTATTGATCGGACACTAAGTACTAAGTAAACAAGGCTGTTTGGTTGTTACCTATAGACATTTTAATATAATACATTTATGTATTCTATCACTTTGCATGCTCATATATTATTGCAAAACATTGTATTTAATGATAAGACGATCTAAGTTGGCAGACCTTGTGTCTGATCCTGTTTACTTTGGTATTTAGCAAATGAAATAGGTTCAAATTAAATTAACTTTAGTAATCAATGCTTGTTACAAAATGAGTTGAAAACAACCAAATACCAAAGTCAATGTATTGACTTTCTGCACATATGTACAGTCACTGTTACAATTGTCGCTAGAAGTTTTACGGTCGTCACCATGATTTGACAGACTTTTACAATGTTGACAAAAGACATCTTTGGTTAGATCCTAGTTTATTACTGGAGTGACAAACACCGACTGCGACAAACCGGACTTTTCACTGGCAGTGTGACGGGTTCCGGGCGGAATAGAGCAGATTATGCTTTCCCTTCCGGAACACCTGATGATACGCACTGTTTTCAGTAGGAGTTCAGTGTCAGTGCTTTTGGGGTTTTTTGTGTGTTGTCTTGTATATCCCACTGTAATCTTTTAGTTTTGTCTTCGTTGTTGATGTATGTCGTACCGATTTGTCTTGGTTATTGTACAAATACTTAATACATTATAAAAAGTTTTTCACACTTTTAGCATGGCACTGTTTGAGGTTGAGAGAAGTAACACGTACCATGAATCTTAATTTGCTTTGTCTGAGGGTTAGAAATACAGTAGGGTGCAGACATGACCTCTCGTCCAAGTTAACTTGGAACAGTCATAGAATCATGACTGCTCTAACCAGTCATAGAGCCCTGACTGCTCTGACCATGCAGTCATAGAGCCCTGACTGCTCTAACCTGTCATAGAATCCTGACTGCTCTGACCTGGCATAGAGCCCTGACTGCTCTGACCAGTCATAGAGCCCTGACCGCTCTAACCTGTCATCGAATCCTGACTGCTCTGATTAGTCGTATATCTCTAAAACAATACAAGAACTATAAATACTCAAAATTTAATACAACGATGGATACGTCCCATATTTCCTACCACACGCACACGATTCATACGACGAACGCTCAAATTTTTCACATGTTGAGTGCAATTTTCTTAAATTTTGCAGTAACCATATCAGAACTATCAGAAAAGAGAAAATAATAATAATAATAATTTATTCAATAAAATATCAACAACATATATCACAATACACATATACACATATACAGATACAGTTTTACGTATAATTTAACGTAAAATTTTACGTAAAAATTATAGGCATTTGTCACTATAAAGGTACTCTAACGAAAAAATTGAATGTTCGCATTCAATGAATATAACGGTACAAAAAGATAGTTATCTGCTACAATAGTGAGAAATTGAACTATTAATCCCTCAAAAATTTAGATTAAGGATAAATTAACATCATTAAAAAATTACAATTTTTCCACCTCCGGTAATTTTTTTCTTCACATTTGCTAGTTCTATTGACAGCTAAGGAAAAACTGACTCAAAATTATTTAGAGTTGCGGCGCTTTGGCCACTAATTGAGATTTACAACGAAGTAAATTCAAGAAAACTGCAAAAAAAGTAAAAGTTAAAATTGCCGTGCACTTACGTGCATTCATCAATCTGTTTGAAACTTTGCAGTTGAAAAGTACGAGTTGTAATTTACATACAACACTTAACGTGCGTCTTCATGCACCATGTCATAATTTTGTATTTGTGCAATGAACTTTGATAAATCGTAAAACTTTGCTCACAAAATTCTTCGTTGGAGTACCTACACTATTACAATACAGAGTTGACATTTTATCTGGGATAACCCATAAAAGCCCGTAAGCTTGTTTCCGATTGGGTCCAAAAAGAGTCACGTTTAAAATTGTAATACAGTACTGTAAATTTCCGTCATTTCGTAAAATAAATAACTAGATAAATAAATAAATAAAAAATCAGTCCTGTAGTAAATAAAATATCCTGCAAGCAGCCACAAACATCAGATATCAGAAGCGGTGCGTATTTCATTTTCACGTTAAAATGATGCATCCACAATACTGAAACTTGGTGTTGGTGTAATTTAACTAAAATATATGATGAAAGGCAGACCTTCTTCATTCCATATTTTGCCGATGCACGCAATACTACAACTTGTTGTAATTTAACCTAAAAATATAAGAAAAATTAGATTTACTTCATTTGATGTTATATCGATGGCCCGATATTCCAACCAACTGTACTTTATCCTAAAATGTATGAGAAAAAGCAGATTTTCTTCATTCGATATTATATTGATGCTCGCAATACTTCAACATGCTGTAATTTAATTCTAAAAAACATAAGAGGCAGATTTTCTTCATTCGATATGATTTCGATGCGCGCAATACTTCAACTTGCTGTAATTTAACCTAAAATATATAACAAAAGGCAGATTATCTTCATTCGATATTATATCGATGCCCGCAATACTTAAACTTTCTGTTATTTTACCTTAAATGTATCAGAAAAAGCAGATTTTCTTCATTCGATATTATATCTATGCCCGCAATACTTCAACTTGCTGTAATTTAACCTAAAATATATAAGAAAAGGCAGATTTTCTTCTATCGATATTATATCGATGCCCACAATACTCCAGCTCTCTGTAATTTAACCTAAAATATATAAGAAAAAGCAGATTTTCTTCATTCGATATTATATCGATGCCCACAATACTTCAACTTCCTGTAATTTAACTTTAGTTATATAAAAAGCAGATTTTCTTCATTCGATATTATATCAATGCCCGCAATACTTCAACTTAATATAAGTTAACCTAAAATATAAAACAAAAGAGAGATTTTCTTCATCTGATATTATATCGATGCCCGCAATACTTCAATTTGCTGTAATTTAACCTAAAATATATAACAAAAGGCAAATTTTCTTCATTTGATATTATATCAATGCCCGCAATACTTCAACGTGCTGTAATTTGACCTAAAATATATAAGAAAAGGCAGATTTTCTTCATTCGATATTATATCGATGCCCGCAATACCTCAACTTGCTGCAATTTAACCTTAAATATATAAGAAAAGGTAGATTTTCTTCATTGGATATTATATCGATGCCCGCAATACTTCATCTTTCTGTAATTTAACCTAAAATATATAAGAAAAAGCAGATTTTCTTCATTCTTAATTATATTGATGCCCGCAAAACTTCAACTTGCTGTAATTTAACCTAAAATATATACAAGAAAAAGCAGATTTTCTTCATTCGATAATAAATAGCGATGCCCGCAATAAAATAAAAATAAACCTGAAATATATAAGAAAAGACAGATTTTCTTCATTCAATATTATATCGATGCCCGCTATACTCCAACTCTCTGTAATTTAAGGTAGATCGGTAGTCTTCCGCCATTCTGAATTCGTTATTTATGTTGTTGTGGTATTATCTGCTTTTTAAATATGCAAATATTTTTATTTGTAATAAATCAATCAATTTTATATTCATAATACAATATGCAAATGACCTACATGGAGTTGAATTTACATGTCTTTATCTAATAAGACGAGGCATGGTAACTTGATAATTAAATAAGTTGGAACATGATATTTGAAAAAGGGAGATAATCTGATAAAAATATTTTACATAGATATCACTATGAAAATTCACATTTTATAAATTTTATGGAAAACAAAGTCGGTGACCCCCATTTTTCTTTATATTTTTTGAAAGTATGTTCAAAGGGCTAACATATGAATAAAATAGAAAAAAAATCTATGGAATAGTTTTTAAGAAATCAACAATATACCTGTTTTTCCCTATATATTCATTAGAAATATTTGATTATTTTGATATCAGTTATTTTAAAAACAAGCACGGTGACTCCCCCCCCCCCTTTTTTTATTTTTTTATTTCAATGCTAATATAATAAGGAAACTTTCCTGAGAAAATAAAGAAAATCTATGCAAAAACATTTTGGACTACCCATCTACCTTAACCTAAAATATATAAGAAAAAGCAGATTTTCTTCATTCGATATTATATCGATGCCCACAATACTTCAACTTGCTGTAATTTAACCTAAAATATTTAACAAAAGGCAGATTTTCTTCGTTTGATATCATATCAATGCCCGCAATACTTCAACGTGCTGTAATTTGACCTAAAATATATAAGAAAAGGCAGATTTCCTTCATTCGATATCATATCGATGCCTCCAATACGTCAACTTGCTGCAATTTAATCTAAAATATATAAGAAAAGGTAGATTTTCTTCAATCGATATTATATCGATGAACACAATACCTCAACTTGCTGTAATTTAACCTAAAATATATAAGAAAAAGCTAATTTTTCATTGGATATTATATCGGTGCCCGCAATACTTCAACTTTCTGTAATTCAACCTAAAATATATAAGAAAAAAACAGATTTTCTTCATTCTAAATTATATTGATACCCGCAAAACTTCAACTTGCTGTAATTTAACCTGAAATATATATAAGAAAAAGCAGATTTTCTTCATTCTAAATTATATTGATACCCGCAAAACTTCAACTTGCTGTAATTTAACCTGAAATATATATAAGAAAAGGCAGATTTTCTTCATTTGATATTATATCGATGCACGCAATACCTCAACTTGCTGCAATTTAACCTAAAATATATAAAAAAGGTAGATTTTCTTCAATCGATATTATATCGATGAACCCAATACTTCAACTTGCTGTAATGTAACCTTAAATATATAAGAAAAAGCAAATTTCTTCATTGGATATCGATATCGATGCCCGCAATACTTCAACTTTCTGTAATTCCACCTAAAATATATAAGAAAAAGCAGATTTTCTTCATTCTAAATTATATTGATGCCCGCAAAACTTCAACTTGCTGTAATTTGACCTAAAATATATATAAGAAAAAGCAGATTTTCTTCTTTCGATGATATATAGCGATGCCCGCAATAAAATAGTAATAAACCTGAAATATATAAGAAAAGGCAGATTTTCTTCATTCAATATTATATCGATGCCCGGTATACTCAAACTTTCTGTAATTTAACCTAAAATATATAAGAAAAAGCAGATTTTCTTCATTCGATATTATATCGATTCTTGCAAAACGCCAACTTTCTGTAATTTAACCTGATACCCCGGTATAAGAAAAGGCAGATTTTCTTCATTATATAATATATCGATGCCCGCAATACTTCAACTTGCTTTAATTTAACCTAATATATATAGGAAAAGGCAGTTTTTCTTCATTCGATATAATATCGATGCCCGAAATACTTCAACTTGCTGTAATTTAACTTCAAATATATAACAAAAGGCAGATTTTGTTCAATCGATATTATATCAATGCCTGCAATACTTCAACTTGTTGCAATTTAACCAAAAGGCAGATTTTCTTCATGAATAGTATATTATATAAGCCCAAAACATGTTATACTCTATATGTTAATATGTTAATTTTTTTTAAGTTGTAAAGTTGCAGTTCTAAATATCTATATTATCTTTCAAAAAATAGAAATAAAGGGACGACCAGTTGATTTTCAGGGTTTGGGATTGGACGATTTTTTAAATAAATATTAAATTTAATCTTGGTCCCAGCTGGGACTTATAGTGAATGAAAGTATTAAACGCGCGTTACATGATACACGCAATGATTGGAGAACGTTACACGATACACGCACACGCTTTACACGACGAGTGCACACGATGAGCGCTAAGTTATAGTTATTGAACAATCAAGTCGGTATATGTTAGTTAACCTGCACACCTGGAGTGACCTTACTTGACCCGACCGATGTAGAGGTCGGGTCAACTGGTCACTCCAGCTGTGCAGGTTAACTAACATATGCCGATTTGATTGGTCAATAAGTGTTTTAACACATGACATTGTCAGCCGCGAAAATATAAATCTTCACAGAACTTTTGGGCTGGACCATGGCCCAAGCAGGAAGATTTAAGGAATTTCGTGACTTTCTCAACCTGATAGAAAGTGAATTATTCTTCATAAAGTTATTAATGTTTTTGCAACAATGGGGCTGCTGGACATTTATCGTATTCATTTTTCGGGCGACATTGACTTTAATTATTATGGATAATTACTTAACGGATGATCTCCAAACAGATGCTTTGATTATTCCAGCGGAAAAGGTAGGACATATTTTTTTTACTTTCGAATGAACAGGTATTAGTGGAAGGGATGAACTTTTTTACACGAACCCCCTCTCCATCCCGCTTTCCTATAATGGTCATCAATGGTATACATCTACTCTGAGATAGGTTTCTTTGAGAAATTCTCCTCATATAATCAAGACAATTCACTTTTTTCTGTCATGTATTTCTTGAGAAGTACATACATATTAGCATACCAAATTTTCAGAATATTCTAGTATCTTTTCAGGATCGGTAACGTTAATCGTTATAAAATACCCGGTCAATTTTGTTTTTAAATTTCAGGTTTTTACTCACGGTCCCCCCCCCCTAACCCCGCTTTTTGGAGTTTATCCGCATTCAAGTGGGAAACAGATTTTTTAGCCCGATTCGGGAAAGTTATTGCTCAAAAATCTTTTCACGGGGAGCGGGGAGGGTGATAAAGTACATATTTTTGCGGCCGGGGCATTTTGCATGATTTTATTATCAAATTGAATGTTTGGGAAAAACACCGGTTCAAGCTTTTTGAACATGGGGCTCTAGGCTCCAACACAAAGGCCCTAGTCTCCAGCTCCACTCGAATGGCCCAGGGTTCCACTCATTGGGTACGGGTTCAACATATATATCGGCACCGAGCTCTCAGAGAGCTGTGGAGCCCTTGTTATTTTCAAATTACTGGGAAACGACCATTTGATTCTCAGGTGGGAGGTCTGGTAAATTTTGCCGAGCCAGAATATTTATTTCGAAAATTTACAGATTACAACACTTTAGGGCAAGATTATTTATTCTATTTCACCATACTGTAAGGGAATCTGGCGGCCAAAATATTAATTTATTAATTTTCAGAGAGGCGAAGGCCAGAATATTCATTTTCTTTTATTATTCAGAGAAAATGCCACCCCATCCCCACCCCCTTAATTGAATAAAATGGTCGTCCCCTAGCCGTTGTGATAATTATGTATTGCTGAAAGTTTCATTATACATGATTCAATCAATCAAATTAAAGTAAAATAACTGTCAATGATTAAAAACTTTTTTACTAATCATTCATTTAAAGTACACTCCAGGTACACATGAACTATGACCTGTGCAGTATAACTGGGGTAGTTATAGCACAGCTGACCTATGCATTAACCTAGTTATTGCACAGCTGAGAACAAAAGAAAATTTCAATGTCATGTGTTACTTTGGGAATGTTGAACGTTTCCATTGCTGTAACATTAAAGCAGTCAGGTCTCTATGACAAGTCAGAGCAGTCAGGATTCTATGACAGGTCAGAGCAGTCAGGGCTCTACGACCAGAAAAGGTCATAGCAGTCAGGATTCTATGACCAGAACAGATCAGAGCAGTCAGGGCTCTAGAACAGTTCTAGAGTTAACTTTAAGTTTACTTTTATTTGATTAGCTTTTATGACTGCTCTATGACTGTCCTAAGTTAACTTGAAAACGGTCTTAAGTTAACTTAAAAGAGCTTTTATGACTGGTTCAAGTTAACTTCTCGAGAGGTTATGTCTACACCCTACTGTAACAAAATACCAAAGTTGTTAATTTAGTTTCTGCATGTGCGCATTTTAACAACTAATGTCTCTCTCTTCAGTGCAGATAAAATAAAAATATTTGGAAATCCATATACTAAAATATGTGTAAAGGCTGATAGAGAACAAAGTACCAATAAGATCTAAATATTGAAGCAAAAATTAGTTTAGGACAGAGTTATGCAAGAGGGAGATATTCCTTAGTTTTGAAAAAAAAAGCTGTTAAATTTAGATATTGCGAGTTTACAAATAAATTCAGTTCCGGCCAGCACCGAAGTACTGGCTACTGGGTTGGTGAATAACCTCAGGAACTAACAGTCGATAAGTACAGGCATTGGCCCATTAACCAATGACATTAACCAATAAGCCACTAAACAGATCTTTCAACATCATATTGTAGCTGGCTGTGTGACGGATGACATGCTAGAGCAGATGCTGCTTACCCTTCCGGAACACCTGATGATGCCTCGGTTTTTATAGGGGTTCACATTGCTAGTGCTTTTGGTTTTAAAGCGTTCTTGTTCATTGATGTTTAGTTTTTGTTATGCTGTTTCGATTCATGTTGGATATGATTTGCCGTGATTTTGGATTTTTTATTTTGGATCCCCCCTTTCATCTTTTTACTTCGGTATTCGTTTGCCGATATATCCTTCCAGTACAGATAAAATCACATTGGGAATCTAGACACCGAAAACAATTAACAATTAATAAGAGCTGATAAGGAACAAATTATCAAATTGATCAAAATTGAAAGCAAACAATCACTTTAGGACAATGCCATTTGTGTTTTTAAACACAATTTTCAAAGTAAAATATTTGAAAGTGTCCAAACTTATTTGCGCTTTTGCCAAATTATATGAAAGATGTCGAACGATGTTTATAAATAATCAGTTAGGATAAAATAGGCAAAAATGCCTTGCCTTTATAAAAACAACAAGTATGCATAATGACAGGGCCATTACGGAATAAACAGGGCCATGATGAGATAACCGGTCCATTATGAGATGACCAGTCTATCATTAGATTAGCAGGACCATTACAGGATTGAAAATGGCGACTGCGTGGTGTTTTTCAAGGGCAAAATCATGATTGAATCATATATATACAATAAAGTCCATATTATTTCTTCACTTTTTGCATTGAACAAGTACTAGATTTTTCCTTTACAAAATCGCTTAGGTAAATGATACCATTATCAAGAAATTCTTTAAAGATTAATGTCTTTCCTTCAATTTTAAGCAAAGAATTGAACCATATGATACTATCACCTTGTAAAAGTTCAATTTTCTTAGATTATAAATCAGAAAAGTATTTCAATAAATCCCCCAAATTTTTTCTTGAGAGGAACATTTTCAATATCTTCTTGTTTTAAGTCACAATTGAATATGATGCCATTGGCTAGTACTGGAAATTTAAGTTGAACCATACTTTCCCAGGAACTCTCATTTGAACAATCTAAATTTAGTTTGGAATAACGAAAAACTTTTTTGTCGGGCAACGGATGACAGCGATTGTAAGAACACTTTGCCGGTTATTTTTTTTTTCAATGCTGAATCAAAGAGAAAATATAAAAGCGGACGTAGCGTTGTTCGATATTTAACAAGGAATTCCCTTTAAAGTGGTGTTAGGATGTTTTGAACTTATTATGAGGCATGAGCAAAGCTCGTTGAAGCCCTGATGGAGAAGAACAACAAAAGCTTTGTTCCATTCGTTACCACGTATCTGTACAAACATTTTCACTTGTGCATTGTCTCTATCTTTCCATTGTTAAGTTTCGATTTACATACTTTTCTAATAAACCGGCTTGATATTTGATTTCAATTATTAAATGGATATTTTAATAATTCTTCTGGCAGTTGAAAGCACTGGCGTTGGATACATTTTTGTACCCTCGCCACTAAGTAAGGGTGTATATTGGAATTACATTGTACCTTCATCCGTTTTCTCGTCTGCCTGTCTGTCTGTATATATTTTCCCCGGAGTTCATCTCAAACCCTTTCAAATTTTCTCCATCCTATTTTGTATGCATGTGAGTAACCATAAGACTGGTGCATTTCCTATTTTCAGGTGGGTTCGTCAATTCGTCAAAGTTACAGCATTTTTTTTATTTTCCTTCTTAGAATTTATACTGAAAAATTTGTCCCGAAACTTCTCTCACAAACCCTTCTGAATATCTATTTCAAAACTTGTCAGAATTGTCAATATCATATAAACCTATGCACATGTTTTTTTGTTTTTTTTTTTGTTTTTTTTTTGTTTTTTGTTTTTTTTTCAGATTGATTCATCAACATTGAAATCGTTACGGCTACTTTGATATTTTTGTACATAAGTTCCCGTAAGGAATTTGTATTTGTTTTGAGGCAATCTCAGACCTTCTTGTCAGAATGTTAATTACCATATGAACCTTTGCACCTAGTATTTTCAGATTGATTCCACTTATGTTTTTTTTCAAAAGTAATTGCTTCTATGGTATTTATCAACGTTGTTTATTTTCTGGAAAAAAGGGGAGGCATATGATTTTGTACTTACTTGTAGTGTGTTCACACTTGTACTGTGTCCACACCTGTATTGTGTCAACACACACTTAAATTCTACTTGCTATATCGATTCAGGATGCCATGAGTGGGGGTATTACTGGCTGCCATTCAGCGACAATGAAGCGTTTCTAATCTCGTTGCTCCGGTCAAACACTTAAATACTACAAGGTTACTTCAAATATTGCGTTCAATTTGAAAAATATTTTTTTGTCATATTGCTTTTCATCGAGGTTTTAATAGCCCGCATAAAGGATGTCAATGCCATGGCAGACAACGTTGACGGATCAACATTCGATAAACCAATATACTTTATAAATTCAATTGGGTTAATAAGCCACAAACTGGAGGAAATATTCAGTTTACATAATGACCTTTTGTTGAGCAGTCACAAACAAAAGGGTGCAAAAATGCTGCGATTAAAACAAACGCGCACTTTTCCATTTGGATTCGTATTGAGTAATATTCCGTACCTTTTAACAATTTATTCACCAAAAGAAATTTTTATCATATGTACTTCAACCAGAAGCCCGGAAAGCTTAAGGTGTCTCAAGGGTATCATTCCGCCATTTTTGTCAAATACTTGTTCATTAAGGTTTCATTCATTAAGAAATTTAACAAAATAGGTATTTAAAATGTAAAGAAAGCTCAAAAGTATTTAAAATTGTTATTCCCTATGCATTTTACAACATTTTTGTTACAAAAAGTTGAACTAAAACAGGTGTACTATAAAATTTGTTGCTGGATTTACAGAACACGAAAATTATGCAAGGGAGATAATTTGATCATATAATTTCATATAGACATCACTATCGAAATTAACATTTCGAAATTTATCTCTCTTATTTCAACGGTTACCCCTAATTTTTATTTTTTTATATGTAAACTATATAATAATTTCAAAACACATGCAAAGTATGAACAAAATCTATAATGGATTTTTAAGGCTATTCTCTCATATAATGATTTTTCTGATCATTTCTATGTTAAATCCTGAAATTTTCGATTTCAGTTTTTGCGCTTAAATGCTTGGTGACCCCTTAATTTTATTATTTATTTTTAACAATAATACAAAAATGTTTCTACAAAGAAAATTTCAAAAAATTCTATATTAGGAAAATAATACCCTGCAGACACCTTTATTTGAATTTGAAAAACTGTGATCCCTGTTCAATTCTGAAAATGACTGAATGCAAATAGTTATGGATGTTATGCATTAATGAAAAGGTGGTTCTATTGCATCTTGCATGAATTAGGCCAGTAACATTTAATTATTTTCTTTAGCAGAACTAAATACTTGAATAACACGTTTTTACTATTTATTAGATAATGTGACGTCTGAAAATTGTATTGCTACCTTCCTGACTCCAGAGGGTACACTTCAGAGATATGACATTTACTGTAACAATACATTTCCTGCTCTTTGTGTAGATCAGCAGACCTCAACTGCGGTAAATGGACCCAAACCACCAAAAGGAATGACCACTCCTTGTAAGATAATATACTAGCATATAAAACAAATCTATATAGGTCAGCAGTAAATTTCATTTGAAAATGGGGATGTAAAACAGTCAGTGTTGGTACATACGTATCTTGACGTTATTAAAAGTATCGTACAGTACGATGCAATTCCGTACAGTGTAGCTGTTTTATTAAAACATTTGACTTCACATTCGTAACTAAAAGGGCCAATGTGTTTGCATACTGTAAGCTTCATCTAATTCACAGGTTTCGGTAATGCACATTTGCTGAATGAAATATCCCTTTTCTGATCATACAAAATTAGTTTGAAAAATCCTGGGATTTTAAAATGTGAGGAATTTCTCCATAGATCGCACCGTTATTATCATACAAATGTAAACTGTATTATACTCATGGTCAGAATCAAAGAATTGAGCTACTGTGTTGGAATGCAGCACAGGTCTGGATTACGATTCAAAGGAGACGGAAGTAATATTTCCATTAATCTTTTTTCGAATACAACTCCGGGAAACGATACGTGTTTTCCATAAGGAGTGAACAGGGATGCATTGAAGGTTACGTGTACGGGCTATTCACGCACCTGGCATATGAAGACTATTACATTTAGAACGGAAGTCTTTAAAGCCAGGAACAAGTTAACCCCGATAATCAAGCAGGGCGACTTAGTACAAGGTCTATTATGAAATTCAAATAATCAGTCTCTTATTGTGAGACTTTTACTTGAATTAAATTTACGCTTTCCTGTCGGTGACCATATGGTCAACTAACTCGTGCTAGGAATAAAAAAATTATGTGGAGTCTCAAGGGTTCTAAATTATATCAATGAAAGAAAAGTTTAATAGTCTTATTTTCTCTATTTTTAGTAAATTAAAAGAATACAAACCAACTGTTGTTGATGTTCCGATATTTTTAAAGGGTAGTTAGGTATATCACAATGAAGATAACTGTATGTCATATGCAGGGAAAGAAGTGACGTTACTACTCTTGAATGAGATATGAAAAATTAAAATTACCCCGAAGAAAGATCAAACATCTTAGCTCTTTTGCCATCTTTTAATATTTTAAGCATACACATCGACCTGACACCACTAGTGGAACAAATTAAGCCTCTTTAAAATAGTTTAGATAAAAGAATTTCAGTAATAAATCGTAAATTATTTTTATAACATTTCAAGCAAAATCGGACAAAAAGCAAATCGGACAAAAGCGTCGGACTTAACAAAAAGGAAAATGGGACAAAAGCACCGTATCAACCGTTACGTATGTTCTCATATATGAATTTTATGCAGTAGATATTTACATGTACATGTAAAGAAAGATTTTATCGTCAACTTTAAAACGATTCCAAATTAGAAGAGGACTGTGTTTTCATTTTGTTATCTTTAGTTTTTCCTCCATGCGACGTACTGTTAATCCCAGGCTCTTTGATAAAATATTCTAGATAATTATGTCTCCCAAAATGTCCCCCAAACGAAGTTTGGGAGACATATTGTGTTTACTCCGTTTCTTATTAAGTCTCCCAAACGTAGTTTGGGGAGACTTATTGTTTTTCTACCGTTTCTTATTAAGTCTCCCAATCGAAGTTTGGGGAGTTTATTGTTTTTACTCAATTCTTATTAAGTCGCCCAAACGCAGTTTGGCGACTTATTGTTTTTGCTCCGTTTCTTATTATTATTATGGCTCCCAAACGAAGTTTGTGGAGACATATTGTTTTTGCTCTGTTTCTTATTATTATTATGGCTCCCAAACGAAGTTTGTGGAGACATATTGTTTTTGCTCTGTTTCTTCTTCTTATTATTATTATTCTTCCGCTTTCCCTGCTTTCCGCACAAATATTTGTCCGGAATTTTTCTCAGTGATGGTAAGAGCTAGGGTATTGAAACTTGGTAGGAAGTTGGAACCCCATGTGGAATTGTGCCTTTGACCTCCGGAATTTTCAAAATGGCGCCCGTTGCCATGGAAACGGAAAAAGGCGGGAAAATTCAAAGTGCTCCAAATTGGATGAAAATTGATAGGAAGGTTGCCTCGCATGCATAGAATTGATTTTTGGTCATAAAAATTTCATAATGGCGCCTGTTGCCATGGAAACCGAAAAAAAGGCGGGAATATTAAAAGTGCTCCGATTTGGATGAAAATCGACACAGAGGTTGCCTATGATGTGTGGAATTGAATTCTGGTGTCAGAATTTCCAAAATGGCGACCGTTGCCATGGAAACCGAAAAAAGGCGGGAAAATTAAAAGTGCTCCGATTTGTATGAAAATCGATACAGACGTTGCCTATGATGTGTAGAATTGAATTCTGGTGTCAGAATTTCCAAAATGGCAACCGTTGCCATGGAAACTGAAAAAAGGCGGGAAAATTAAAAGTGCTCCGATTAGGATGAAAATCAACACAAAGGTTGTCTATGATGTGTGGAATTGAATTCTGGTCTCCAAGACTTCAAAATGGCGTCCGTTGCCATGGAAACGGAAAAAGGCGGGAAAATTAAAAGTGCTTCAATTTGGATGAAAATTTACACAGATGTTGCCTATCATTATTAACTTTGAAATCTAGGTCCATGGGAGGTTTGGGAGCCATTCTATGATCCAAAAGATCATAATCACATCTTGTTATTATTATTATTATTATTATTATTCCGCTTTCCCTGCTTTCAGCACAAATATTTGTCCGGAATTTTTCTCAGAGATGGTAAGAGCTAGGGTATTGAAACTTGGTAGGAAGTTGGAACCCCATGTGGAATTGTGCCTTTGACCTCCGGAATTTTCAAAATGGCGCCCGTTGCCATGGAAGCGGAAAAAAGGCGGGAAAATTCAAAGTGGTCCAAATTGAATGAAAATTGACAGGAAGGTTGCCTAGCATGCGTACAATTGATTTTTGGTCTTAAAAATTTCAAAATGGCGACCATTGCCATGGAAACGGAAAAAAGGCGGGAAAATTCAAAGTGCTCCAAATTGGATGAAAATTGACAGGAAGGTTGCCTAGCATGCCTACAATTGATTTTTGGTCATAAAAATTTCAAAATGGCGACCGTTGCCATGGAAACGGAAAAAAGGCGGGAAAATTCAAAGTGGTCCGATTTGGATGAAATTTTACACAGATGTTGCCTATCATTATTAAATTTGAAATCTAGGTCCATTGGAGGTTTGGGAGCCATTCTATGATCCACAAGATCATAATCACATCTTGTTATTATTATTCTTCCTCCCTTTTTTTCCGCCGTGAACTTGTCCACCTGATTTCTCGGAAACCGATGGTCCAATCTTAAGCAAACTTCATAGGATGATGGAAAACCATCCCGAGATGTGCTTTTTGGTCTTGAAATTTTCAAAATGGCCGCCGTTGCCATGGAAACTGAAAAAGGGCGGGAATATTAAAAGTGCTCCAAATTGCATGAAATTTTACAGGAAGGTTGTGTATAAAGGGCAGAACATATTTTGAGGTAAAAAATTTTCAAAATGGCGTCCGTTGCCATGGAAACTGAAAAAAGGCGGGAAAATTAAAAGTGCTCCAAATCGCATGAAATTTGATAGGAAGGTTGTGTATGAAGTGTAGAACATATTTTTAGAATAAAAAAATTTGTTAGGATGGCGGTCCATGGGAGGTTTGGGCGACTTTTGTGTTTCGCTTTGCGAACACAGTTATTAAGTCACCCAAACGGTCACCCAAACGAAGTTTAGTGACTTATTGTTTTTACTCCGTTTCTTATTATTATTCTTATTATTATTCTTCTCCGCATCAACTTTGTCCGACCGTTTTCTCGGAGATGGTTGGACCAAACTTATTGAAACTTGACCCCATGCAAGATACCCATGCCTAGATGTGCAATCAAGTCTTGGAATTTTCAAAATGGCCGCCGTTGCCATGGAAACGGGAAAAAGGCGGAAAAATTAAAAGTGCTCCGATTTGGATGAAAATTGACACAGAGGTTGTCTGTGATGTGTGGAATTGAATTCTGGTGTCAGAATTTCCAAAATGGCGACCGTTGCAATGGAAACGGAAAAAAGGCGGGGAAATTAAGAGTGCTCCGATTTAGATGAAAATTGACACAGAGGGTGTCTATGATATGTGGAATTGAATTCTGGTGTCAGAATTTCTAAAATGGCGACCGTTGCCATGGAAACGGAAAAAAGGCGGGAAAATTGAAAGTGCTCCGATTTGGCTGAAAATTGACACAGAAGTTGTGTGTGATGTGTGGAATTGAATTCTGGTGTCAGAATTTCCAAAATCGTGACCGTTGCCATGGTAACCGAAAAAGGGCGGTAAAATTAATAGTGCTCCAAATTGCATGAAAATTTACAGGAATGTTCCTTACTATGCAAAGAAATGATTTTTGGTCTTGAAATTATCAAAATGGCCGCTGTTGCCATGGAAACGGTAAAAGGCGAGAATATTCAAAGTATTCCAAATTGGATTAAATTTTCTAGGAATGCATGAATTCTGATTGGGGGTCGTTCGGGTGACTTCTGTGTTTCCATCCAAACACAATCATCACTTGTTACTTGTTATTTTTCTTGTTCTTCTTCTCTTTCCGCCTTGAAATTTGTCCGACCATTTTCTCGGAAACTAATGGTCGGATCTTGACCAAACTTCACATTAAGATGGATCCTTATCCCGAAAGATGCAAACAGGTCTTGGAATTTTCAAAACGGCACCGGTTCCCATGAAAATGGCAAAAAGGCGGGAAAATCAAAGTGCTCGGATTTGAACGAAAATTTACAGGAAGGTTGCTTAGGACATGGGTATTAGGTTTCTGGTGTCCAAGACTTCAAAATGGCACCGGTTGCCATGGAAACGGCAAAAAAGGCGGGAAAATCAAAGTGCTCGGAATTGGATAAAAATTCACAGGAAGGTTGCTTAGGACATGGGTATTAGGTTTCCGGTGTCCAAGACTTCAAAATGGCACCGGTTGCCATGAAAATGGCAAAAAAGGCGGGAAAATCAAAGTGCTCGGAATTGAATGAAAATTTATAGGAAGGTTGCTTAGGACATGGGTATTAGGTTTCCGGTGTCCAAGACTTCAAAATAGCACCGGTTGCCATGGAAACGGCAAAAAAGGCGGGAAAATCAAAGTGCTCGGAATTGGATGAAAATTCACAGGAAGGTTGCTTAGGACATGGGGAATAGGTTTCCGATGTCCAAGACTTCAAAATGGCACCCGTTGCCACGGAAATAGCAAAAAGGCGGAAAATTGAAAGTGCCCAGAATTGAATGAAACTCAACAGACAGGTTGCCTGCAATGTGTGAGAGTGATTTGTAGCCAGGATTTCTGATTTGGGACTTCGTTTGGGAGACTTTTGTATCAGCATCCTGATACAGTTATAAATTTTTATTATTATTTTTTTTTTCTTATTGTTATTCTTCTCACTTCTTCGCCACTGAACTTGTCCGGAAGTATTCTCGGAGAATATTGGTCCGATCTTAACGAAACTTCACAGGATGATGGATACGCATCCAACGGGGTGCTTCAAATTGAACGAAACTTCACAGGAAGGATTTATACAAGTAGTTGAACATATTTCTGGGCAAAAAAAATCAAAATGGCCGTCGTTGCCATGGAAACGGAAAAAAGGCTGGAAAATTAAAAAGTGCTCCAAATTCGATGAAATTTCACAGATGGGTTGTCAAGATTGTGCGTAACTCAAATAAATAGCCTTCTCCTGTGTCCATGGGAGGTTTGGGAGACTTTTATGTTTGTATCCAAACATAGGAACCCTAGTTATTATTATTTTTGGGGTTTTTTTCTTCTTCTTTCTTCCGCTCAATTCTTGTCCGACACGTTTCTAAAAACTATTGGTCCAAACTTCATGAAACTTCACAGGAATGTTGGCCTATATGAGTAGATGTGCAGAAACCTTTCAAAATTTTCAAAATGGCCGCCCTTGCCATGGAAACGGAAAAAAGGCGGGAAAATTCAAAGTGCTCAGAATTGGATGAAATTTTACAGGAAGGTTGCCTAGCATACATAGAATTGATTTTTGGTCTCAAAATTTTTCAAAATGGCGACCGTTGCCATGGAAATGGAAAAAAGGCGGGAAAATTCAAAGTGCTCAGAATTGAATGAATTTTTACAGGGAGGTTGCATAGCATGCACATAATTGACTTTTGTTTTACAGGAAGGTTGCCTAGCATGCATATAATGGATTTTTGGTCTCAAAATTTTCAAAATGGCGACAGTTGCCGTGGAAACGCAAAAAGGTGGGAAAATTCAAAGTGCTCAGAATTGGATGAAATTTTACAGGAAGGTTGCCTAGCATGCATAAAATTGATTTTTGGTCTCAAAATTGTCAAAATGGCGACCGTTGCCATGGAAACGGAAAAAAGGCGGGAAAATTCAAAGTGCCCAGAATTGGATGAATTTTTACAGGAAGGTTGCCTAGCATGCATAGAATTGATTTTTGGTCTCAAAATTTTAAAAATGGCGAGTGTTGCCATTGAAATGGAAAAAGGCAGGACAATTCAAAGTGCTCAGAATTGAATGAATTTTTACAGGAAGGTTGCCTAGCATGCATAAAATTGATTTTTGGTCTCAAAATTGTCAAAATGGCGACCGTTGCCATGGAAACGGAAAAAAGGCAGGAATATTCAAAGTGCTCAGAATTGGATGAATTTTTACAGGAAGGTTGCCTAGCATGCATATTATTGATTTTTGGTCTCAAAATTTTCAAAATGGCGACAGTTGGTCTTGGAATTTTCAAAATGGCGACCGTTGCCATGGAAACGGAAAAAAGGCGGGAAAATTTAAAATGCTCCAATTTGGATGAAATTTTACGGGAAGGTTGTCTGACATGTGTAGAAATGATTTTAAACCTCAAAATTTTTATATAAGATGACTTCTATTGCCATGAAAATGGAAAAAGGCAGGACAATTCAAAGTGGTTCAATTGGATGAAATTTTACCGATAGTTATCTGACGTGTAGTTATTAATGCTAAGTCTTAGAAATCTCATAGATGCTGCTGATGCCATGGAAACTGTGGAAAACATTAACAATGTTCGTTTGGGGGACATCTGTAACGCTTTCCGTTACAATAAGCAATATTTATGTATAAAATTGAACCTCTGAAGGACTCTGAATCCCGTCTACAGTTTCAAAAATAAGAAGTTACAATCCATAGCATACACTAGAAGTAAAAGTAAACGATGGACTGCAGTGATTTCTTTGATTTTTTTTCTAATTGGACGTATTATTCGTCGAAGTATGTTCCGATTAACACTACACCTTAAATACAATTCTTTGATTTATTGTCAGGAATTAATGATTCCGTCTTGTCTTTAGAGGTTAATTGGAAAAGAAAATATATGTCCAAGTTTTCTTTTTAAAAGTCTTTTCTTTTATCATATAAATTTTCCGGACAAAACCTAAACGTTCGAGAGACTTGTCTGGTGCAGCAATAACTAATTCATCCTCTAAGTAGATAAAAATCAAAACAGTATCTCAAATTCTTTAAAATCATAGTTTAAAGACTACAAATTAAGATATATTTACTCTTTATTGATAATTGCAGCTTCAGATTTGGGATCGACTACTATAACGATTAGTATTGACAGTGATGAAAAATTGCCTGATACTACAAATTACGGTGAGCAAGATAATAAAATACCATTAGTTATGCCCTTGAAAATAATATTACGTCTGTGTTTATTACTTGATCTAGCATGAAATATCCTTGCTTTACAGTCAGGAACAACTATATTTTTTTCATTGCTTGGTTCTACTATGTATTTATACAGACTTTGTATTATGTGCAATTACTTCATATTCTTTCATTGTTTTTTGATGACCAAAATCATTTCTTTTTCATTATCTTTTTTAAACAATATTACAACATGGTATACAGCCCTATCTCGAATAGACCTTCAAGAACTACTATTGTATACAATTTTAAACTTTTGGGAATTAACTACATGTATGATTTGACAAAACAGGATAAAACTTTACAAAATTTTCATGACAAAATTCTGTCTGTTAAGAAATTGTTAAACAATTGGATATATCGAGAGTTAACATTTATGGGAAAAGTCACGGTTATCAAATCTCTAGCATTACCGATCTTAATTCAATTGTTTACTGTTTTACCAAACCCTCCAGACTACATTTTTGAAGATATACAAAAGACCTTTTTTAACTTCTTTTGGGATGGAAAGTCGGATCGCATAAAAAGAAATGTCCTAATTAATGACTATTGCGAGGGAGGATTGAAAGTCCCACATGTCAAATTTTTTTGCTATTCATTGAAGATGTCATGGATTAATAAACTACTTGATCCTTTAAATTTTTCTCCCTGGAAAATACTTATTACTAATAAGTTAGAAAAATATGGAGGTGAAAAAGTATTTTTGTTGAATAAAGATGGTATCCAGAGGGTTGCTAATTCTTTAAATCCTTTCTGGCGAGATATCCTGCTGAATTGGTTAAAATTAAAGGAAAAACAATCCAATGAACAGAGTATCTTGAGTCAACCCATATGGTTCAATCAAAATATTGTTATTAATAAAAAGATATGTTTTTATCACAAATGGTGTGAGAAGGACATATATTTTGTCAACGATCTTGTTGATGATAATATCAGATTTTTGAGTTATGAGCAGTTCAAAGAAAAATATGACTTGCATTGCCCATATCTTGAATATTATGGAATAATCCATTCAATTCCAAAAGAATGGAAGGAAAAAATGAAAAAGGAAAACAAATTGACAACGGTTGAAGATGACATGTTAAACAAGATAAAATTAAATCCAAAAATTTGCAAATTAATTTACAGCAATTTCTTGCAAGGATACGCAGAAGAACCACTAAAAATAAAAAATAAGTGGGAGTTAGAACTAGATCTTTCGGTTGATAATTGGAGCTATAGTTTTGGTCTTCCTTTTAAGGTTTCTAAAAATAACAGATTGAGTATGTTGCAGTTCAAAATTATACACTGAATTATCGCAACAAATTCCTTTTTATTTAAATGCAAGTTAAAGGAAACTGAACTGTGCAGTTTCTGTGGTGAATTTAAAGAAAGTATTTTACATCTTTTTTGGACATGCAACACAGTTAAAAATATTTGGCTTTCTCTCCATAACTGGTTCTATGAAAAAGGTATTCAATTTCCATTTAATCCTGTAGAAATTATATTTGGTTGCACTTCTGAAAATTCAAACATGGCAATTGACAATATTCTTTTGATTGTCAAATACTACATTTATACATGTAAGTTGAAATGCTTAAAACCTAATTTAGTATCTATAAAAGAACAAATCAAAAAGGAAATATCAGTTGAAAAGATGGCCAGTTCCCTTTTCTCGGTTGCAAGAAGAGAGGCTGTAGAAAATAAATGGAGAATTATATCTGCTGCACTTGAGGATTGAACACACAATTGTATCATATATATAATTGTCAATACTTATTGAAATATAATAAATTATATTACTATTCAATTACACGATTATATATGTATTTTTCTTTAATATATACTTACTTTGTTATTATAACACTAATGTTTTTTTTTCTGAAAATAAAGAATTACAAAAAAATACTATTGTATACACACAAGATGTGTTGAAATAATAATCAATCAGTTCAGAATGTGGTACAATAAGAACCTGATCACTCCCACTGCACTAACTCTGATGCGTTTGTTGTACAAGTACACGGGCATCATTCCGTTTATCGAGAAGGACGTGAAGGACTAAGTAATGGCGGTCAAGTATTACATCGGATGCGTGATGGATTAGGGAACGGTTCGTGGAGGACTAAATTTATGATTTTTAGTCATTTTTAAACTTTTAATTGACAATTACTTCAAAAGCAAAAATGAACTCTAAACAAGAGGCTCTCAAGAGCCTGTATCGCTCACCTGGGTTCTACAGCACTATAATTCCCAATTGATGGTCCATCTGTGGTGGTGTATGTACATAAAAATGAGAAACTTTTTATAAAATTTAATTAAAATTGTTCAAGCAGTTTCAGAGAAGATTTTTGAGTGCAGTTTCCAAACTTAAGGGGCCTATGTTAATCTACGTTCCCTACTGGCAGCTATTTAACATATAACTTGGAAGAGGGTCACATAAGGACTATCATATTAAAATTTTACTGAAATTGTTCAAGCAGTTTCAGAGGAGAAGATCTTTTTATGCATTTCCCGCTGGGTCCAACGTTAAACTAAGTTTTGCTACTAGTGGCCATGTCGGAAGACGGATCAGCACCAAAGTAACAAGCTTGGTCAAAATCTCACAAGTTTCATTTATGCAATGTTTCAATGGTTTCCCATGATATCGTTGTATGCATTTCCCCTTAGGGTCCAATTCATTGCTGGCAGCCATGTTGGATGATGGATCAGCACTGAAGTAACAACACTTGGTCAGCTTCTTATAAGCGAAGTTTGGATAAAATCTATTAAGCAGTTCTCTAGAAGATTTTTTGTTAAATTAAGTTCACAGCTAGTGACACTTGGTCAGCACCTGACATGCATCATTCATGTCATGTTTGATTTAAATCCATTCAGCAGTTCTCTAGAAGATCTTTGTGTGCATTTCCCATAGGGTCCAATGCTGTCGGTCATGTAAGATGACAGATTGGCACCAAAGTAATAACACTTGGTCAGCACCTCAGTCATGCCAAATTTGGTTCAAATCCATTTAGTGGTTCTAAAGTAGAAGTTCTTTGTATGCATTTTCCCATAGAGTCAAATGTTAAAATTAAGATCCCCGCTGGCGGCCATGTGGGATGATGGATCAGCACCAAAGTAACAACACTTAGTCAGCACTTCATAAGCATCATTCATGCCAAGTTTGGATCAAATCCATTCAGTGGTTCTCAAGAAGAAGTTCTTTGTATGAAATTTCCTATTAGGTCAAATGGTGAACTAAGTTCCCCGCTAGCGGCCATCTTGGAAGCGGTCGGAAAACTTGAACGTGTTCAATAAAATATGGTCCTTAACATGCTGAACATTTTTGCAATTTAAACTTGACCTCTATCTCAAAGCATTTTTGAAATATAGGACAAAAAGTAAACAATCACGAAAAATTTGACCAATAAAGGGCCAAAACTCATATATAGGTACTTGGATTTTCTTCAAAATAACAATGTTGGTAGATCTTAATATGTTGAACATCAAAATTTTACGGTTTTTGAGTAATTTGCCAAAAACTGTAATTTACCCCTATGTTCTATTTTTAGTAACGGCAGCCATGTTATTTGACCTAAGACATACAAAATAACAAATTTGAATTTAGATATCCTAGTGATTATTCAGTTAAAGTTTGGTTCAATTTGACCCAGTGGTTTCAGGGAAGAAGATTTTTTAAAGTGAGCTAACGACGGACGGACAACAGACGAAGGACGCCAAGTGATGGCAATAGCTCACCCTGGCATAGCCAGGTGAGCTAAAAACTAAAACTGTCTGTCAAAAGGGAAGTCATCCATTGCTATTTTGGTGTAAAAAAATTACGAATATATATAGTATTCTGAAAAACGAAAAAGACACCACCTTACTCTATGCAATTTTCATTGACATATACCCACATTTGGTCATATTTTGATACGACAGTTTTCTCTTTCTCATTTTTTGTTATGATATTCCCACAGATACATGTGTATTAACACATGTTGTCAGATGAAGCTTTAGGATGATTTCATATCTATATTATATAGTTTTGCTGGGATCGTTTGGACCAAAAAGCTCTTTTCTTGCAATGATCGACTTGACCGAGCAAAAGACAATTTGATTTTGATCTGCTGTTGCAAGTATATAACCCTGAAGCTCTCCGATGATAAAAGATATAATAGTATGGGTTGCTCAAAATGTTGTTCGCATATACATGTAAAATCATCTCATATCTTACGAAAGGATATGCAGTAAATGAAAATGAGACCATAACACATATGTCAACTCCAACTGCAATAATTTTAATGAGCTGTATAGTCATTTCGGAAATTTATTCCTCATTAGCAGCACTAGAACCCAAACAAAAAAAAATCATGATTAAAATGCATAAAACCAAACGAAATCCGAATAATCAGTAATATCAAACATAGCTAAGGACAAAACTACGATGGTGGGAATTAATCCTTCGGTTTTAGAATTTACATAAATTTAGATAATAGTAATTGAACAAAGTGTACACATGAGATATTATCTCATGTACAAGTACACCATATCTAAGAAAAATAAAGAGCATACATCTCTAACACGGGGAATCGTTTTACCAACTCCACACTGCAATAAAAGACAAACTCCTGTTTTAAATATTTTACGAAAGGATATCGAGTAAATGAAGATGAGACCATAACACACATGTTAACTCCAACTGCAATAATTTTTATGAGCTGTATGGCCATTTCGGAAATGTATTCCTCATTAGCAGCACAAGAATGCAAACAAAGGAAATCCATAATTTCAAAAAATGATAAAATGCATAAAACCAAACGAAATCCGAATAATCAGTAATATCGTGCATTAATTCCGTTGTAAATGATACAAGACGAGAAAGAAAATATCTAATAAAGTACGATCAATATACATGTTATATTTACAACATGGAATCTAATGTACAGCATAAAATCACCACAATTACGCGAGAGCTAGCACAAATTATAGAGACTTTCTCTTAGACACAGTTATCTCCATGACCACCTTATTAATCTAGGCTTAAAAAATTCCGCCTCATACGATCAGTAAAAATTTAATAGATATCAGTCCCTTGGGGAAAAATTTGAAGTTTCGGTCCAAACTCTGATTCAAAATTCTTTCTTTACTCAATACTTGGATGATCATTTCTTTTAACTGTCTACGACTGCTGTCGAGTTGCAACCGGACACTCCCGCATGGAAGGGGAGGTTTAGCTAGCAATAAAACCGGCTTAACCCACCTTTTCTTTTGAACTGCCTGTACCAAAAACCTATTTCGATCCTTATCTATCATTCGAAACGGTTTCCCGACGGTATGAAAAACAAAATATAGTAAAAACAAGCATTTGAAGTTTTTTTTCAATTACTTTCCTTCTACATGATTTAAATAATCATTCTAAATAAACTTAAAACAAAGATCTGTAAAATAACACAAATTGAAATATTTCTTAATAATTTACATCCTTAAAGGGAGTCCATCTGATTCTTTCTTTCGTTCATACTTCCGTCCGTCAAACTGCAGGTTCGCCTTTCTCTGAGACGATTAGTCGGATCATCATGATAATTTGTATACTTATTCACCATAACAATGACAAAAAATGCAGCAAAAACTGCGTTCAATTCCAATTGCAGGATGATGGATTGGACACCTGTGTCTTTTGAGATACATTATTGTTTTAAATCATATTTTATCACAGTTTATGTAATAAAATTTGCAAAGGTTCCACGGAACCTAATGTCTCGCCCGCTCAGTCCATTGTCATTATAATTTGGCCTATATTTAAATTAGGTTACTACGTAGCATTTAAGAAAATAACTTGTCTTTGAGACTTTCATACCAAAATTGGAATCTTTTTTTTTGTACAATGGCTGTCCTCAATGAAATGTATGCAAAAATATGGTTGCTAAGTACAATTAAAAAAAATAACTGGTCTTTCTGAGTTTCATGAAATTAAGCAACACTGAAATCCAGGATTTTGGAAATTTCACTATTGAAAATATTTATTCATTCAGTAAGAAATTGAAAAAAATTATGCTTGCGAGGTAAAATTACAAAAATAACAGGTCTTCGAGAATTGCAGAAAATTTACCAAAATAAGAATCAAAGCTTTTTGCAATTTGGCTTTTGAAAATTATCATTATAACTGTAAGGAATTGAAAACGTCATGGTTGCTAGGAAGAATTCCAAAGAATAACAGGTCATTAAGAATTTCAGGAAATTTACCAAATTAAGATTCAAAGATTTTTGTAATTTGACTTTTTAAAATGATCATTTTAACCAAAAGGAACTGAAAAAGTTCGGTGGCTAGGTAGAATTCACAAAAATAACTGGTCTTTGAGAGTTCTAGGAATGTAAACCGAAATTGGAATCAAAATCTTTTGAAATTTTGTTATTAAAAATGTTTGTTTGGTTCAAATTTATTAAAAAAGGCATTGTTGCTAAGAAAAATTGCTAAAAATAGCTTGTCTTGGAGAGTTTCAGAAAATTTACCAAAATTGGAACCATGTTATTTAATTCTTTGGTGTTCAAAATTATGCCTGATACCAAAACATTCTAAAATTTGTAATGGGATGCAAAATTTTCAAAAATTATTGGTCGTTGACATTTTCAGGAAATTTACCAAAGTTGGAACCGGAATCAAAATTCCAACCTGTTACCCATCTGCTCATTTTATGCAAAAATGTTAATTTTAATGCGATTCTATTAAGATTCAAAGACTCCATTCTACTTCTTAACAATTAATATTAAAATCTTTCTGCAAAAAACTAAGTCCAAATTTGAAACTAGAGGCTCAGACACTGAGTCTGTATCGCTCACCTGACAAAATGCTGAAGCAGGGTTTTCGATGTTCTGCATGGTGGCCATGTTTTTCATGTGAATTTCCCATTGGGCCAAAATAATCTATGTTCTGTGCTGGCGGTCATATTTTTTATTGGATCGGAACGAAATGAGCAATCGTGTTCAGGACCTTCAGTTCATCATTCCTGTAAAGTTTGATTGAATTTGCTTCAGCGGTTTCAGAGGAGAAGAAGAAAATGTGAATTTCCCATAGGGTCCAATATTAAACCTAAGTTCCGCGCTGGCGGCAATGTTTCTTATCGGATTTGAACGAAATGAACAATCTTCGTACAGGACCTTCCATAAATCATTCCTGTAAAGTTTGATTGAATTTGCTTCAGTGGTTTCAGAGGAGAAGAGGAAAATGTGAATTTCCCATAGGGCCAATGTTAAACTATGTTCCGTGCTGACGGCCATGTTTTTCATCGGATCAGAACGAAATGAGCAATCTTTGTTAAGGACCTTAAGTACATCATTCCTGTAAAGTTTGGTTACATTTGCTTTAGTGGTTTCAGAGGAGAAGAAGAAAATGTGAATTTTCCCATAGGGTCAAATGTTAAACCTAAGTTCCGCGTTGACGGCCATGTTTTTATCGGATCGGAACGAAATTAGCAATCTTTGTAAAGGACCTTCCATACATCATTCCTGTAAAGTTTGGTTGAATTTGCTTCAGTGGTTTCAGAGGTGAAGATGAAAATGTGAATTTCCCATAGGGCTAATGTTAAAATATGTTCCGTGCTGGCGGCCATGTTTTTTAACGGATCGGAACGAAATGAGCAATCTATGTTAAAGACCTTTAATACATCATGCCTGTAAAGTTTGGTTGCATTTGCTTCAGTGTTTTCAGAGGAGAAGAAGAAAATGTGAATTTTCCCATAGGGTTTAATGTTAAACCTAAGTTCCGCGCTGGCGGCCATGTTTTTTATCGGATCGGAACGAAATGAGCAATCTTTGTAAAGGACCTTCCATACATCATTCCTGTAAAATTTGGTTGAATTTGCTTCGTTGGTTTCAGAGGAGAAGATGAAAATGTGAAAAGTTAACGGACGGACGACAGACGACGGACGACGGACGCCAAGTGATGGCAATAGCTCACCCTGACCCTTTTGGTCAGGTGAGCTAAAAATACTGAAAAACTTTTTAAAAAATCCAATTTTTGCAGCTTGAGGTAATTTTTTTAACCATCATCTAACTTTTGACCACTTAATGTGAAATTCCAATAAGATTTAATAACTTCATTTGACTTCTAAAAAACTTTAACTATAGGGTTAAAATAAATTTCTTGAGAAAAAAAACAAACTAAGTCAAAACACGGAAGAAATACAGAAAAACTTAAAAAAGATTTTCAAAATTTTTCAGCTAGATGAAATTTTCTGACCATTTCCTTGCTTCTGTCCAAATTTCAAATGATTCCAAAAAGATTTGATGAAGATATCGATGATTAGAAAACTTTAACCACATGCAGGGTTAAAATAAATGTTGACGACGACGACGACACCGACGAAGCCGACGAAGGAAACTGGATCACTATGTCTCGCTTTTGCGACTTTCGTCGCAGACGAGGTAAAAATGAGAGAGTTACAAATTCTAACAGATACTTTGGATAACGTATGCAATATTGTTACGTTTTACCTCATTACATATTTCATGAGTTATACGTGGATGCCTAATGTGCATTTGACGAGGTTTAATTATACTTTAATAGACTTATATGAACTTACAAATTCCCGGCACCTGAATCTGGTTTCAGGGACTCCGGCTACAGAGCTGCCGGGCGCGTCCCAATTAGGTGGATAGAGGAATGCCCTGTCTATGCGGATACGTCAGGTCATAATTATACGGGAAGCGTGACTGCGAACCTTTTTAGCCAAACTGACCGAAGACCCGCCATGCAGTATAAAGACCTCTTCTTTATTTTTTCTAAAGAGAGCGGAGTCCCTTTGGCTAAATTTCCTGCCCCTACTAATATCACCCTTTTCCAGTGGCAATCAAAACTCGTTGTCCCGGTTATTCCTTCCACCTTTGTTCTTTTTTCTTCTACTATAATTTTAGTTGATTAATTGCCTTCGTTCTGATATAGCTGAAATATTGCCAACGGGGGTTTAACTAATAAAACCAATCTATCTTTAAAGGTGCTCTGTTGAGCCTTTAAGTGTAATCCTTACCTTAATTGTAATCCGATTACACTTAAGGTTAAGGACCACCCTTAAATGTAATCCCGGTTACATTTACGGTTGCAGGACCTCCCTTAATTGTAACCGATTACAATTAAGGGAGATAGTGTACATATGCCTGCAGTGCCTACCGTAATTGTAATCCCTCGGAATTAGTTTACAATTTGCAGCGTGTATAAGATAAGAAAACGTGTTCCGCCTTAGCATGATTATGAGTCATATTTGTTTTAAATAGCCATCGTTACCATGGAAACAAAAAAGGGCAGAGAAAAAGTACTCAGAATTGTTTCAACATATTATACAAAAGAAATGTACAAATTGTTCTAAAGCTTTCAATTCCCTAAAAGGGAAAGTGAACGGAATTGTATGAAAATGATAGAAATTCTTACTTTTAAACAATATTTTTAACCAGACTCGAGCTAGCGACCAATTTCTTGCAACCAATTTTCAAGCGACCAAATTGGGGTTTATCTAAAAACCAAAAATTAAAGGCATACCGAAAAGAACCATAATGCATATTATTTCTAGCGACCAATTTTTGTTTTTTTTTATTCTAGAAATACCATAATTTCTAGCGTTTCAAGGGATAAATCAAGTAGCTAAGAATAGCTTGAAAATGTACAGACAGGATGTTAAAGATTTGTAGACACTATTCTGAGGGTTAAAATTTTCCTAATGACAACCGTTGTAATGAAATCGAAAAATGAGGGACGGGAGGATCTTTTTCGGGACTCCGTGAATAGTTGTTTTATTCAACGGGCTGATTCGTGATTAACCCGTAACAATACCAATGATAAACGGAATAGGAATCTTCATTTTTTGGGATCAGGATTAAGTCATTTATTTACTGGGAAAATCGGGATTTTATCATTATTTTCACGTGAATCCGAGATCAGACCCCCTCCTATTCCCTCTAAAAGAACGGGAAGATAAAAATGATAAACATTTACAGGAGATGTGACAAGGATGGGTTGTCTTATGATAACTCGAATCACAAAATCACTATCTGCATACGACTCCCACCGACTTACTCCTTCATTCTAAGAACAATCAGACAGCAACAAAACAAATACTTTCATTTATCGGGTCAGACTGTTTCTCATCGATACTGGGATTCGTACGGAAATACCTGATGCCTCCTTGCCAAATCCTGCAGAGAGTTTCGTGCATGATGCTACTGTTGTTCATTATTGAGGACGATTCGACATCTTTACAAATCTTTTTAAATGCAGTTTTTTTCAGAGACATAAATTCCAGAGATTCGAAGCTACGGGAAGTATCGTGATATATCGTGTCTACCCCCACGCTATCAATATTGGCGCAAAATTCAAATCGTATAAGACTAGAATTCAAATATCTCGCTATTTCCACGTATCGTCAATGAACTTAATATATTTGTATATCTCAGAAACTTGCAAAAACGGATCACAAACCGGTGAAGTTATTTTATGTGCTTCCCACTGACTGCAAATTCACAACAAATGTGCACCTAATAGGTGTCTCGCCCGTCGGTACATGGATCGGTGGGAAAATGTTAGACAAATGGCAAAGGAAATGAGGAAATATACTACAAAAAATAACCTAAATTGCACCAATTTCAGTCATTAAGAAATGTATCTGATCAGGGAAACTTAAAGTGTTTGATCATTAGACTGTGAAATTGAGGTCAAGGGCAAAAGTCTTATACCAGACTGACATAAACTACCCAAACCAAGTGACATACAAAAAACTGTTGATCTACCACTAATAAATGTCGAGAAATGGATCTAATCTAAATAAAATTGACATGGTAACTTAACCTTCATTTAACAGCTCAAGGACAGAAATCACACGCCAGACTGACATGTACTACTTAAGACCAACCTTCATACCTAATGTTATTGACCTAGCACTTGTATTCATTGAGAAATTGATAAAATCAGAGAAGGTTAACCTGGTCACTAGACCTTGAAATTGAGGTCAAGGACTAATGTCATATGCCAAACTGTTGTTGACAAAGTGATCGAATCAAAAAAACTTAACATGGTCAGTAGACTGTGACAGTGGGGTCAAGGGGAAAAGTAACATTTTAGACTGACATGTACTATACATAACCGAGCTACATACCAAATGTCATTGACATACTACTAATAGTTGTTGAGAAATGGATATAATAAGAGAAATTTAACCTGGTCACTAGACCATGAAATCGAGGTCAAGGACAAAAGTCATATAACAGACTCATATGAACTACTCAAGACCAACCTACATATCATATATCATTGACCTACCACCTATAGTTATTGGGGAATGGATGTAATCTGAAAAAAGTTAACCTGGTCACTAGACAATGAAATTAACGCCAAGGTCACATAATTTTGTGTCCATCTTAATAAGATGCACTTAATAAATACTGCCACTGTACCAAATATGATGTTTCTACATAAAAGGGTTTTCAATCTATCCTGTATTTAGTAAAAGTTAACGACGCAACCGTCGCCGCCGTCGTCATACTTTGCACGCCTATGTCCCACTTTCGGCGACTTTTTGTCGCAGTCGAGACAAATATAATATGCCGAATGACGCCTCTCGCTACAATCTCGTGACGTCATGTAGCCAATGTATGGAAAATGACTTTCCATACGATATACTAGGAGCTTCAAATCTCTGGATATTTTTCTCTGCATGCATGGTTTTGTATAATCCTTTTACCGTGCAAGACGTAGTTTTATAAGTAGTGGTCTACCTGCATTGGCTCTTTATCTGTTTGACTTTGTTGATTTAGGTAAGGTAACAGGATAGTGAAAAAGGGTTATAGTTGTTATTGATACATTTACGGTAAGTACTCATTTAAGGGTTGATGTTGAACCTGCCTTCACTCCCGGTTTGTTTTGTGGAGTCCGTGATTTTCGTCTAATTGTTTTTATTAGTTTTGCATGTATGTTTTGTGCTTTGTGTGTCTGTCATTATTACTGGGTCCATTCGTGTCTATATCCATCGACTATCCGTTTTGGCTGACAATTCGGTTTCCTCTTGACTTATTTAGATATTGTTGAACGTCTACTTAGCAATATTTTAGCTATATCAAGACGAGAACAAATTTGTAAATGAATAATCAATTGGGGTTGGGGAACAGGAAATTTATATTGCCCGACATCGAAACTTGCAACCGAACCCCTACGGACCACTCAGAAGAGTTTGAATAGTTTGCTGCAGGGGTTCTATAACGTGTAGGTAGCATGGCATCTGTACCAACACGAGGACCTGAGTTTGCATTCCATCCGAAAGATGGGTTAGGTATTCATTCATCCCGCACAACCACGAACATTTTGGTTTTTTTTTTTTTGTTTTTTTTTTTTTTTTTTTTTTTTTTTTTTTTGGGGGGGGGGGGTTGTACCCAACAGCCTAGGATACTGCATCCTATTTCTATATTCCAGGGATCCATCGGGGTAAGCCCTGTTAAGAAGGGTCATATTCAAAATTTTGGACACATTATCTAAGGGAAAATATTCAACGTGAGCAACTTTAAAAGAAACAACCATTTTCTTGCTACCTTTAACTTTCTAATTTATTTCAATGTTAAACAAATTCTACATAAAAGTTTTTAGGCATATCATAAAACTTGTGCAATTGTTTTATTAAAAAGACTTCAAGTGCATCATTTGCATTTTGTATGTATGTCAATTTATGTTTTTGTTTTCGATGTGTCCTTTGGCTTCTTTAGATGTACCATAGCATTGCGAAGTCTGTTAATTATTTTTATGAATATTCATTTGGTTTGTTGCTTGGTATTCGTATGAGATTTTGCTTCAGTTAGTTTCAGTAGTTACAAATGTACTTTCTAGATGAAGTTCAAAGTTACGTTCAGGATACCCCTTGTCCCCTTCATAACATTCAGATCATATCGGAAATGTTAAAATGGTATACGACAATGGCAAACTAGAACAAAAATGCGATGACAATACGTACCAGAATCACCGATGTCTATTTTTTCATCTCGGTTAAGAGCTCTGTAAAGAACAATTCAGTAAACATTTGAGTACACTTTTTAGTATTATTAATTGACAAATCTGCATGATGAACATGAACTTCCAATATCCAGTTATTTTCGTGATTTCTAGTATTTTAAAATTCCAACTGTGCAGTCACTTACCCATAATTCCAGATTTCCGATAGTAATTCGAAGCACTTTTTCTCCGCCCTTTTCTTCCATGGTAACGATGGCTACTTATTAAGGTTAAAGGCCCCTTTTTCAGTCCAATGTTTAACCTATGGAAAATTTATGTAAAACCCCCAGCCTTAACGGCTTGTTGGTTTATTCCAAAAATTTATCTGCAAATTATTGAGATAATTACCCATGCAAAGCTACCATTATTTTATGCTTATATCAACAACTTTAGTGATTTTGCAGAAAAAATCTTGAAACTTTTGTGGTAGTTGGATGTTTTCTGGGACAAAAATGCGGTCTGCTCGAATGATTTGCCGTTTCTTATATAGTTTATCATAGATTTTCATTGATTTTTTTTTACTATATTTGCAACGAATGGTAGCTTTGTATGCATAAATGAAACAGTTATCTGCAACCAAATTTTGGTGAAGAACAAACAAGCCGTTAAGGCTGGGGGTTTTACATAAAATTTCTATAGGTTTAACCTTGAACTGAAAAGGGGGCCTTTAACCTTAAAACAAATATGACTCATAAGGTTAAAGGCTCCTTTTTCAGTCCAATGTTAAACCTATGGAAAATTTATGTAAAACCCCCAGCCTTAACGGCTTGTTGGTTTATTCTAAAAATTTATCTGCAAATTATTGAGATAATTACCCATGCAAACCTACCATTATTTTATGCTTATATCAACAACTTTAGTGATTTTGCAGAAAAAATCTTGAAACTTTTGTGGTAGTTGGATGTTTTCTGGGACAAAAATGCGATCTGCTCGAATTATTTGCCGTTTTTTATATAGTTTATCATAGATTTCTCATTGATTTTTTTTTACTATATTTGCAACGAATGGTAGCTTTGTATGCATAAATAAAACAGTTATCTGCAACCAAAGTTTGGTGAAGAACAAACAAGCCGTTAAGGCTGGGGGTTTTACATAAAATTTCCATAGGTTTAACCTTGAACTGAAAAGGGGGCCTTTAACCTTAAAACAAATATGACTCATAATCATGCTATGGCGGAACACGTTTTCTTATGTTATATGCGCTGCAAATTGTAAACTAATTCCGATGGATAACAATTACGGTATGTATTGTAGGCATATGTACACTAAATCTCTTAATTGTAATCGGTTACAATTAAGGTTAAAGGCCCCCTTTTCAGTTCAAGGTTAAACCTATGGAAATATTATGTAAAACCCCCAGCCTTAATGGCTTGTTTGTTCTTCACCAAACTTTGGTTGCAGATAACTGTTTCATTTATGCATACAAAGCTACCATTCGTTGCAATTATAGTAAAAAAATCAATGAGAAATCTATGATAAACTATATAAGAAACGGCAAATCATTCGAGCAGACCGCATTTTTGTCCCAGAAAACATCCAACTACCACAAAAGTTTCAAGATTTTTTCTGCAAAATCACTAAAGTTGTTGATATAAGCATAAAATAATGGTAGCTTTGCATGGGTAATTATCTCAATAATTTGCAGATAAATTTTGGGAATAAACCAACAAGCCGTTAATAAGGCTGTGGGTTTTACATAAATTTTCCATAGGTTTAACATTGGACTGAAAAAGGGGCCTTTAACCTTAAGGGAGGTCCTGCAACCGTAAATGTAACCGGGATTACATTAAAGGGTGGTCCTTAACCTTAAGTGTAATCGGATTACATTTAAGGTAAGGATTACACTAAAGGGCTCAACAGTGCTCCCTTCACGAGCTCAATTGTTTGCTGCCTAATCCTTAACTATATGGTTTATAGCATTATTTTTTTCATAAATAAGTTCATTGGTTATTGCAATCTCAAAGTTTGTCAATAGCTTGCAAAATTAAGTCTATTTTGTAAATGAAATAGACGAAATAACACCTTTTGTGACCATATCTTCACGTAGAAAATGTGGGTGAGGAGTCTGCCTTCAACGTTTTTGAGAAAACTATGCATTTTCCAACCATGACTTAAGCATGGATTGATAGGTATTTTTGAACAATTTTGACAGACATATTTAAATTTTAGAAATTTATCCTTATAAATAGAATATTATGAAATAATCATTGACCTTCAATGTTTTCGTCGATAGAAAGTCCTTCACGAACCGTTGCCTGATCCACCACGCACCCCATTGCAATACTTGCATGACTGCCATTACCTTGTCCTTCACGTGCATTTTTCTCGATAAACGGAATGATGCCCCGGCAGTAGGGCAGTTACCTTTGTTTGTAGAAACTTTGTCTAATGTGCATTTATTCCATATTTTTTCATTTAATATGAACGAGAGGTTCGCTGATATCAAAGGTATACGGCAGCGGTTTCTATGTTTTGAAAACAATACATACAGATTGATACATGGGCATTTCCATATTGGCCTGGTTATCATCCCGAGACACCCATATTGGCCCGAGACGAAGTCGAGCGACAATTTGGGTCGAGGGATGATAATCAGGTCAATATGGAAATGCACATGTATTAAATTGATTACATACTTCCAACGTTTAGAAATGCCAGGCCGATATGGACCGCAAGTCGTTTATTTGCCCAGGCCAATATGGACCGGAAGTCATTTATTTTGTCTGAGATGCACGAGGAGCATAAAACTACCTATTATTTTCCCGGGGTGTGAAAATATGGACAGTTTACTTCCGGTCATATTGATCATGCAAAAATGCTTTTATTTCTACTAAGTATGTAATAATTATAGATTATTACATGTCATTTTCCATACCGGCCCTGGTATTAGCCCGAGACGCCCATATCAAGCCCAAAGGCGTAGCATGAGGGCTGATATGGGTCGAGGGCTAATATCAGGGACGGTATGGAAAATATCTTAAATCTGATGAGGAAGAAAAATGAACATATGAATTAGATGTTAAAAAATAACAGTATTTTAAGCCATTACTAAGTAATGAATTAATTTCGCGGATAGCAACAACATTTTGAAAGATGAAGAGAAGAGTAACTCTGCAATAATAATGAATGCCATTTATTTTTCGATCATCGTTCCAAAAATAATGTTGTATCAGAATTTTTTTTAATCCCTATAGGAAACAGCTGTAGACATGGAAGACATTTGTACCGAATAGAAGGCCTTGTGGGCGTTTACTTCCATTCTTGAGCTGACCAATTTTTGTAGGGGTTCAAACTACTAGTGCTTTAGTTTTGTTGCGTTCTTTTTTCTATTTTTGTCAATTTGTTTGGTCTTAGTCAGTTTGCCTAGATTTATTTTAAATCAGTCAATAGAAAAAAGTACGGAAGCGTATTAGGGACATGCATAAATTTTTTTTTTTTTTAAATTATCTCGCCGCGGCGAGATACTATCTCGCCACGGCGAGTTACTATTTCGCCACGGCGAGTTACTATCTTGCCGTGGCGAGTTACTATCTCGCCGCGACAAGTTAACAAAAAGGTTATGTCGCCGCGGCGAGTTACTATCTCGCCGCGGCGAGTTACTATCTCGCCACGGCGAGTTAACAAAAAAAACGCTATCTCGCCGCGGCGAGTTAACAAAAAAGATTATCTCGCCGTGGCGAGTTATTATCTCGCCGCGGCGAGTTAACAAAAAAGGCTATCTCGCCGTGGCGAGTTACTATCTCGCCGCGGCGAGTTATTATCTCGCCACGGCGAGTTAACAAAAAGCGTTATCTTCCCGCGGCGAATTACTATCTCGCCACGGCGAGTTACCAAAAAAATTATCTCGCCGCGGCGAGTTACTTTTTATGCTACGGCGAATTATTATCTAGAGGCTCACATGGGTCGGTTTGGCTTGCCTGGGTTTAACATCAAATACTTATCTCAACTGTTTAAATGTTGACCACTTCCATAATCCTGACTGCTTCTGTGAACATGTGCCAGAGCACTCAAATCATTGTTTTTCTCGAATACCCATTTTTCATATTCATAAATGTATTTAATGTATCACTGTAGTAGGTTGTAAAAGCTTTTTTCTAATCCAGTGTTGTAATTTTATAGCAGTAAATATGTTTAAACTAAACTAAACCAGGTACGATGCACCAGTCAACATGGCTTATATTGCCATAAGTAAAACATACGCGGCGAATTCCTGATAAAGAAAAGCTAAATTTTTCCATGCTGATTTGTTTTGTCAAGTTTAAATACCATAAGAATTTAGAGATTAAATTTTAAAAAAGAGTTTGACATGTTAATTTCCACGGACCATGAAATTCTTAAGCAATCTTTTGTACAAATCTCGGAATATCCTTAATTCATCCAAATAATTTTTTTCATTATTTAAAGACATTTTGTCTGATACTTCAATAGAAAACTATATAAGATGAAGTTTCAGTTTGAATAACAAACACGTTTGACAAGATCATCTTTGTCTGCAATTTGGAACTAAATCTGAAGATGATAGTTGAATTATTAATGTCTTTCACCACAAGTGAAAGACCTTACTGTATTTCTTCTGATTATTATTATTAAGGTCTTTCACGACCTTGGTCGTAAAGACCTTATTGTTTTTCTTTTATTATTCTTTCTCTTCTTATTTAGGTCTTTCACCACATGTGAAAGACCTTATTGTAATTCTTCGGATTATTATTTTTATTTTTTTTTATATTCTTTTTCTTCCGCCGCATTCCCTCAAAAAAAGTACGCGACATATCTTTTCGATACTTAGTATGATAAGTCGCCATTGCTTCGGGACCTCAAAACCGACGCAAGCATATTGACCTATTTTTAGTAACGGAGTTATCTCCCCGATCACTGTTTATCTTGTTATCGGATAGACTCATAAACCGTAACCGATATCAAAATTCTGAGGTTAGGAAATTGTTGCATTCATCCTCAGGATGATTTATTATGCAAAAAAAATTTTTGGGGTCGCGACCCCGGTTACGCGTTTTTGACCCCTAAATATGCAAATTTCTCAAAGTGATCGGATTTCCACCAAATTTGGTTGCTAGGTAGCTTTCATGGTCCTAATTACAAATATGGGGTCAAAATTTTTTTTTCGTCCGCCATTTTCAAAATGGCCGCCATTCGAAATTTTGTTATCGCGATATCTCGGAAACGATAAAAAATTTATGAAAACCTTGTGTTGCAAAAATACTCCTCTCATAAAGATCTACATTTAAGGTTGGTCAAAAAAAAAATTTTCGTCCGCCATTTTCAAAATGGCCGCCATTCGAAATTTTGTTATCGCGATAACTCGGAAACGCTGAAAAATTTATGAAAACATTGTGTTGCCAAAATACTCCTCTCATAAAGATCTACATTTCTGGTTGGTCAAAAACAGATTTTCGTCCGCCATTTTCAAAATGGTCGCCATTTGAAATTTTGTTATCGCTATATCTCGGAAACGATAAACAATTTATAAAAACATTGTGTTGCAAAAATACTCCTCTCATTAAGATCTACATTTCTGGTTGGTCAAAAAAAAATTTTCGTCCGCCATTTTCAAAATGGCCGCCATTCGAAATTTTGTTATCGTGATATCTCGGAAACGTTAAAAAATTAATGAAAACATTGTGTTGCAAAAATACTCCTCTCATAAAGATCTACATTTCTGGTTGGTCAACAAAAAATTTTTGTCCGCCATTTTCAAAATGGCCGCCATTCGAAATTTTGTTATCGTGATATCACGGAAACGATAAAATTTATGAAAACATTGTGTTGCAAAAATACTCCTGTCATAAAGATCTACATTTCTGGTTGGTCAAAAAAAAATTTTCGTCCGCTGTTTTCAAAATGGCCGCCATTCGAAATTTTGTTATCGCGATATCTCGGAAACGATAAAAAATTTATGAAAACATTGTGTTGCAAAATTACTCCTCTCATAAAGATCTACATTTCTGGTTTGTCAAAAAAAAAAAGTTTCGTCCGCCATTTTCAAAATGGCCGCCATTTGAAATTTTGTTATCATAATATCGCGGAAACGATAAAAAATGTATGAAAATATTGTATTGCAAATACTCCTCTCACTAAGATCTTCATTTATGGTTTTTGAAAATGGTGGCCATTTGAAATTTTGTTATCGTGATATCTCAGAAACCATAAAAAATTAATGAAAACATTATGTTGCAAAAATACTCCTCTCATTAAGATCCACATTTATGGTTGGTCAAAAAACTTTGTTTACATCACTTTTTTGCCAAAATAGAAAACAAAAACAAACTCTAACATGTAATCGTGGTGAAAACTGGTGAAAGACCTTGCAATTGTTCTCTGAACAATTGACCTTTTAATTATTATTATTATTCTTTTTCTTCTGCCGGCTCGCGCCCACAAAACTATGCAACATATAACTTCGCTTATAAGTTATTATTGATCGGAAAGTTAACCGCTCGAAAAAATCACAACTTGGATGCTGGGCTATTTCTACTTACGGAGTTATCGCCCCCGGTCCAAAATCCTTTTTATCCGTTTATCTTAAAAACCGTAAAAGATAGCTGAAGAATTGTAATGGGAAAATGTTCAGAATGTCAAGATTGAACTTTAGGACATTTTTTTCCAAATCATGCGGTATGTTTTTTTGAGTTATTTCCCCTGAAAGATTTAGAGTTTCCGGAACATTTTTTTTCTTCCAAACCGTAAGTCCTACAGACCTGGGACCTTGACCATTAATCCTAAATGACATATTGTACATCCAAAAATGCCAAGGTCAAAGGTCATTGATGACCTTTATCGATGACCTTTGACCTTGTTAGCAGGCTATCTTGTAAACCATAAAAGATGGCTGATTAAATATAATGGGAAAAATACTCATTGTAATAAGGCGCAACTTTGTTACATTTGGTCCGAAGAGATTTGACAACTCCTTCTATGAGTTATCGTCCTTTGAAAAATTTTAAGATTCCGTTATTGCGCAATACTCCTAAATTATAAGTCATAGAGATCTGGGACTTGCACCATGAAAGTTTGCAAGAGTTGACCTTCAAAATGATCTAAAGGTCAAAGGTCATCAATGACTTTCATTGGTGAACTTTGACCTTGTTAGCAAGCTATCGCGTAAACCATAAAAGATGGCTGATTAAATATAATAGGAAAATACTTGTTATAATAAGGCGCAACTTTATTACATTTGGTCCGAAAAGATTTGATGACTCTTTCTGTGAGTTATCGCCCTTTGAAAATTTTAAGATTCCGGTATTGCGCAATACACCTAAATTATAAGCCGTACAGATCTGAGACTTTCACCATGAGGGTTTGCAAGACTTGACCTTCAAAATGATCTCAAGGTCAAAGGTCAATTTGATCTTTGGCCCCTAACCTTGTTATAATCTCAACTTAGAAACCGCAAGAAAATGCTGTTGAAGTATATTGGGAACAATGTTATGTACATTAAGGACTACATTTGTTACATTGGACCGAGTTTCTATGCTGACCCTTGAAAGAGTTATCGCTCTTTCTTCAATAAATTTTCTACAATTTTGTTATTTTTCTTGAAAACCATAGTAAATGAATGATGAAAAGTAATGATAATAATGTGCAGCATGGTTGGACCAA